>PVKS010039655.1:0-17116 GCA_004027875.1 Aplodontia rufa | reverse complement strand
TTTTTTTTTTTTTGCTTTATTGAGGTGGAACTGATACATAAGAATATGTACAAAAAATATATAATTTGATATACATATATAATTATAAAAACATTACCACAATCAAGTTATGAACATATCTATCATTCTCAAGAGTTTCCTCATGCTTTCCCTTTTGTTTTGGGGGGAAGTACCAGGGATTGAACCCAGAGGCATTTAACCACTGAACTACATCTCCAGTCCTTTTTATTTTTTATTTTGAGACATGGTCTCACTAACTTGCTTAAGTTCTCACTAAATTGGTGAGGTTGGTCTCAAACTTGTGATCCTCCAGCCTCAGCCTCTCAAGTCGCTGGAATTACAGGTATGCACTACTATGCCCAGATTCCTCATGCCCCTTTTTAATCCCTCCTTCTATTCCCTACTCCCTTGATATGGGGCAACCACGCATCTGCTTTTTGATAGATTAGTTTGCATTTTCTGGATCATATATAAACGAAACCATAGAATAATTTCTTTTTTCAGATTGCTTTCTTTACTCACCATAATTACCTTGAAATTCATGTTACTATGTGTAGAAAAACATTTATATGTCATAGTTACCTGCTATATATGATTAATCCATATTTGCTACAAATAAATGAGTCATTTTTCAGTCCTCTCCTAGTTTCAGTGTCTATATAAGTTTTATTCCACACATTTAAATTCCTTTCACATTCAAATCTTCAGATCTCTTACCCCTATCTTCTCTCACATTTGCCTTATAGATTCTAATTGCAAACATATAAAAATTCAAAATAACAACCCAAATAGAACCTATCATCTGTCTCTCAATACTTGCTGATCTTTCTATACTTAATATCTGAGAGAAAAGCACTGTGATTCATCCAAGAAATCCAGTCTAGAAACCCTGTAGTCATGATTGATTCTACCTTCTTTTTCTTTCTAAATCCTCACATTAGTTACCAGAACCAGAAAAAAACATGCAAATGCTCTAGTCAATGTTCTGGCTTTAGGTTCACTTCTCTACATAGATGAATTCCTCTTCCCTCTAACAACCTCATTCTTTGCAGAAGATCTCCCCATCCATTTACCCAATGGGTAGCCCTTTGGATTAGTGCTTCTCAAATTATCTGTGGTAGGTTTCTATAAAATGACTTGATAGGCAAATGAAAAATTTTAAAGACATACAAAAAGTACTAGCACAACTTTTTATTATTTGATTCAAATGACAAGAATAGTAAAGAACGCTACAAAATTTTCTAAATGCTCATTTTTAACCACTATAGTTACCTAGTTATGGATCAGTAACAAACAAAAACACTAACAGACCACAGCTGGATCCTACCTCTAACTTATGTTTTCCCTGTTGGCATCAATTTGCTCATTATAATACTATGGCCATAAGAAGCAATCTTGACCTAAGTTTTTACCCTAAACCTACCTATTTTGTCAAAGAATTACTATGTCCTTGGTGCACTTTTGTAGTCAAAAGATCTCAGAGGTTCTACCTTTTTCCCCCTTTTTGCATTATATCCCACTCTCCCTAAGGACCTTAATCCTTTCATCACTGACAAGCAGGCCTTTCTCTCTTCTGAGACAATTAGAATCTCCTCTACAAATTCTGCCTTTTCTACAGATGGAAAAGTAAGAGTGCAGAAAAGTTCCACAGCTTAAGAAATTTTAGGGCTGTAGGTATAGCTCAGTGGTAGAATACCTGCTGAGCAAAAGAAGATCCTGGATTCAACCCCCACCACTCCAAAAAAGAAAACAGGAAATTTCAAAATGCCTTTATAATCTAAAGCTAGTTCCTCAGAGATACCTTTCTCAACAACTTTAATCCAGAACAGTGAATAAAATTCAATTAAAATATAATATCAGTATAACACATATTCATTATGGAGTAAGTCTTCACAAGTAGAGATGATATTAAATAACATTAAAATCATATATTAACCCATGATTCATCTTGCATAGCAAAGCAATTTTCTACTAATCAGTCATTTCTAATTTTATTTAAGCAATAATGGAAAGAAAACACTGAGCTTAATGAAATCAATGAATGAATAAACTGTACTTACGTGTTAGATGAAATATCCCATCACATGCACTAATATGAGATAAAAAGGCATTTCCCAGGCCCTGCCCATTGTGAGCTCCTTTCACAAGGCCAGCAATATCTACTACATTTAGAAAGGCAGGAATTTTGCTGAAATACAAAAGATGATTTTATCATAAAACAGTTCTCAGAAACTTTTTATCAACCAAATGAATTCCTAAAACATCACATATAATTCTTTCCTTTACAGAACAATGTTTAGAAGGTACTCAATAATGATTTGATAAATGAACATCCTTCCCACAAAAAATTAAAAAATAACCTTTTAAATACATGAGGACTTCCTTACCTAGGAGAAAATGAAAGCAGAATAGATTTTTTAAATTTAATTTAATTTATTCTTTTTTTTTTTTTTTTAAAGAGAGGGACAATGAGTGTAAGAAAGAAAAAGAAAGAAACAATTTTTAGTTTTTCATGTGGCTTTTGGTACTCTCTGACACTTTGTTGTGTATGTGGTGCTGGGGTTTGAACTTGTGTCCTCATGCATGCCTGGCAAGCACCGTAAACACCGAGCCATGACTGCAGCCCTTATTGTATCTCTTGAGAGTAAAAATCTTATTGGTAATTTTTCTAAAAGTTCTATTGACACACACACATAAACACACATATGCACACACACACAAAAGCAGTAGAGAATGTTTAAAGAGTATACTCCAGGTAAATTAATCATCATAAAATGAGCCAACTTTGTGTCAGGCAGCAGACTAAGTACTTTACTTGTACTATCTCATTTTGAAGTTCAAAACAACTCTATAAAGTAGGGGCTATCATTAAATCCACTTTACAGATGAGGATACTGTGACTTAAGGGGAATTAAGAAATGTATTGTGTATAGTATCACTCAACTAGTAGTGACAAACAGGCTGAGTTTGCATGAAAAACAAACCCTTTCAAAATAGTTGTCCTATAAACAATTATTAATACAAACGTGTTAGCTTTTTGCAGTTGGATATTCTGCTTGCCTTCTCAGCATCCACTCTCCATCTCTTGGTAACTATACTGATTTTCACTTGGGTAGCCATACCTCCTCCCCAGTGTATATAACCCAGAGCTTTGGAGAAGCTTGCTGTATATATCCTTTACTCTAGAAATGAAGCATATAACAAGGGCCTATTATAAACAGTTTAATCTCGTTCCTAGACAAAAGCCAATAATTCCAGGACCTTTCCCTTTCCCTATTTGCCTTGCCTTATTTGCCTCTAAAGACTTATGGAGAGGTTTCTTGTTAAGGAGTTATGGAGAATCCTGAATAGAAGCTCACAGTCTCCTAAAAGCTTCTAGAAGCAATTCCTTCTTTTACTCTCCATATAGAGTATACAGCTCCAAGAGTTGAGAGAGATCTTGTGACCACAAGGAAAGGGAACCTTATGATTGAGCTGATAAAGAGAGTAAAGTAAAGAGAAGAAAGAAGCCAGGTCCTTGATATCACTGAGAGAGTTATGCCATACTATCTGTTTTAAGTCAATATGTTAAGAGCAACCAAACTCATTCTAAATATTAAAATTTCTAACAATTAAAATCACCAACAAGATAAATATGAAGAACAGTAGTATGCACATATGGGTAAAAACAGCACAGGATCTAGTTAACATTAACTATTAAGCGTGACTGGGGGCAAATCATTTGCTATTTCTAGATTCAAGTTTCTTTTTATATGAGGACTAAATAGGAAGATATCTAGCTCTGAGATTCTATTTTCTAATGAAAATTAGCTTTATAAGTCAGGTGCAGAGACACATGCCTATAATCCTAGCACACCGGAGGCTGAGGCGGGAGGATTGCAAGTTCAAGGCCAGCCTCTGCAACTTAGCGAAACCCTATCTCAAAATAAAGAATAAAAAGGGGCTGGGGATGTACCTCAGCGCTAAAGTGTCCCTGGATTCAATTCCTAGTGAAAGAAAGGGATGGAGGAAGGAAAGAGGAGAAAGAAGGGAGGGAGGAAGGGAAGTCTGTTTCTTAATTATGATACTTGACTTAAAGCCAGAATGAAAGTTTATATTACTAACACAATATCTCAAAAAAAAATTTTTTTTAAAACATGACCCTTAATTCAAGGATTTCTGATACATTATGCCAATGACCTCATGACTGATAAAAATAATATTTTAGATCTTGTGAAATTCTCTTAAGACTAAAATAATGTTTAAAATATTTTAATTACTATATTGTAATAAACACAATACCAAAACATTTATAAATTTTTCTCCAATAGAAAAAAACTGAATGATAGTTATTAAAACAAAACACAAGAGGGTCTGCTACATAATAGAGAAGTGTGGGGTAGAAAGAAGAAATAGTATGAATGATCAATTCTTTTTCCTTTTGCACAAAGAGGCCAAAATTAAGTTATAGTAAAAATGAGGATGGAGGGGCTGGAGCAGTGGCTCAGCATGCGCAAGTATGCGAGTTCAAACCCCATGTACACAACAATGTCTCAGACCAACGAAAGTCACATGAAAAACTAAATAAAATTGATTTTTTCTTTCTCTCTCTCTCTCTCTGTCCCTCTCTCTTAAAAAAAATGAGGATGGATTCCCATTCAATCTTTTTTATTTCAATAAGGACATT
Organism: Aplodontia rufa; assembly: GCA_004027875.1. Classification (NCBI taxonomy): domain Eukaryota; kingdom Metazoa; phylum Chordata; class Mammalia; order Rodentia; family Aplodontiidae; genus Aplodontia; species Aplodontia rufa. The sequence continues at coordinate 12,450 of PVKS010039655.1, read as the reverse complement.
TAATCAATTTTTCTTACTAAAGGAAAAACAATTTTTGAGAAAGTAATATCCTCGCTGCCTAAAATTTCAACAAATATGAAGTTCAAAAGCTTTATTATGGGGCTGGAGCAGCGCAACGATTGGAGTGCTTGCCTGGCAAGTGCAAGTACCTGGTTTCGAATCCCAACACCACGTACACAACTGTCAGAGAAACAAAACCCAGAAGAATAAATAAAATTGATTCTTTCCCTCTCACTCTCTCCCTCTCTCTTAAAAAAAAAAAAAGCTTTATTGTATATTCTCATGTCTTTGAAATTTTTTAGCAATGTCACATGACCACACAGTCTAGCAGTGGCAAAGGCCTAAACAAGGAGGGAGTCAAAAGTGGAGGGAAGGAGGTATGATGATAGCTTGGGCTTGTCCAAGGAAGGCATTGGGTAGGAGAACAGCCTTCCTGTAGGTGGAATCCAATGCAAGCAGGTGCCCAAATCAGAAAAGAGCCTGTGGGGTCACAAGAGTAACTACCTATGGAGGGACTTGCAAAGGTGTAAATACATTGAGGATAACAGGAACTAGGATTCTCAGTGTTGGAGCAGACAGGGACAAATATGAATAAGAAACTAGAAAGAATCCTACAGTGTAGGATTGGATTAGAGGTAAGCTGGTAGTCTTTAATACAGATAGAGAAATAAAGATATAATGTACATATAAATCCATGTACATGAATACACATTTATTTACAAGCTCTGTCCATTGAGAGGGCAAGAAACACTAGTTGCAACAAGCAAAACTACATCCTAGTTTCTAACTAAGATTCTCCTCTAAAGGAATCAAGGCTCTTTGCGAAAATGGTTAACTCAATAGCTAAGGCAGGGAAAGTGCAAAATGAGGGTGGAACACCTTTTTTGTTGCTGTTGTTTGTATGTATGTTTGTTTTACAGAACTGCAGATTGATCCCAGGGCCTCACACAGGATAGGTAAGTGCTCCACCATTGAGCTACATCTCCAGTCCTGAGCCTGGAACTTCTTATTGTACTATAAGCAAGGCAATGCTCAAAGAATGGCTAGGACAAGTCAAAAACTGCAGAAGCCAGATTGCAAATAAATACTGCCACTAACAAGGTGTAATCCTGAGTGAAATCATGAATTCGTAATGACATATATAAATAAACAAATATTTACAAATACATAAATAAACAAGTAAACAGATGAAAGCTCTACCCTATGGAAGAACTTCAATTAATAATCTATAAATAATGATGGAATTAGAAAATTATTATTTGGAAATCATCTTAATAAGTGATTCGGGAAAAATGCTAAATGTGCTGGGCGGTTGAATGAGCAAAAGAATATGTACATGGTCTCAAAATATGTATTAATTATTTATCAGTTATTAAATATAACATAATAATTTTACAGCAAAGAATCTTAGCAAATATCCTACTAGTCAAGTGATGAAAAGTTATAACTTCACAATTAATAGGACAAATCAACATTGTGTAGCCTCAGATATGATGTACTGTGAACACACATCACCTCTGTTACTCCAAAAATCATGAAGTATCAACCAAACCCAAACTGTGAGCAATTCCATAAAATAATTGGTCTATACTCTCCAAAACTGGGTCATAAAAGACAAGAAAAGACTAAGAAACTATTTCAGATTGAAGAAGACTGAATAAAGGGGGCTGTAGCGGTGGCTCAGCAGTTATGGTGCTTGCCTGACATGCAAGCTCCGTAATTGAGAATTCAAACCCTAGCAATACATACACAATGAAGTCTCAGAGAAAGGAAAGCCACAAGAAAAACTAAATAAAGTTGATTCTCTTACTGTCCCTCTCTCTTTATCAAAACAAAACAAAACAAAAAACCCTGAATAAACACAATGATCTTGTTTTGAATCCTGAACTTTTATACAAAACATTAGGATAGCTAGAAAACTCTAAATGGCAATAGGAATAAGATGGCAATATTAGATCAATGGTAATGTCCTGATTTTGATGGTTTACTATGGTAATATAGGACAGTGTTCTTATACTTAGTAAACACAAATTGAGGAAATGAAGTACAACGTAGCATCACATCTGTAACACATTCTCAACGTTCAGAGAATCTGGATGTAGACTGGAAATAAGCATTTATGATTTTGCAGCTTTTATGTGAATTTAAAGTCATTTAAAAATAAAAAGTTCTTTTTAAAAGACAAGACAGCTTGAGGCGTCAGTTTAAGATAATCTGAGCACTAAATTAAGAGTTATGACAGATTATAACAAACTAAGTAGCACTGACCTGAATAAATTCATGAATGAATAAATAAATGAAGAATGCTAACAATAAAAAATGAATGAGGAAATTATAAAATCACCATGTGAGAATCACCATAATAATTAATTTATCAAAAAAAATCAGTGATGGGGCTGGAGCAGTGGTGGCTCAGTATACAACCTGAGTTCAAACCTAGCACCACAAGCTAAGTGTCAGAAAAACACAAACCAGATGAAAAAATACATAAAATTGATTCTCTCTCCTATTCTCTTCCTTTAAAAAAAAAAAAAAAAACAACAGTGTTAGACTGAGGATGTAGCTCAGACGTAGCTCTTGCCTAGAGTGTGAGAGGTTCTAGATTTGATCCCACACCAAAAAACAAAAAAGAAGAAGAAAAATATCAGTGCTCTAACTAGTAGATCAAAGTTGGGAAAGTGAATGAAATTGGTATATATTTTGTAGATGTGGGGCAGGGAAAGGGAAGAAAAGAATTAATGACTAATTTCAGGCATGGACTTAAACTGAGGAAACAATAGTGCTATTTACTGAATTATGAAAGTCGTGAGGAAGAACAAAATTGGCTCAAGACCGTGAAATCAAGAGGTCCACTTAGGACCCTTCAAGTCTAAGATACCTTTTCAGATACACAAGTGTCAATATCAAGTAAGCAGCTGGTTATGTCTGGGATTCAGCGGAGTTCAGGGTTGGAAACAGAAACCTGAGACTTATATCGGTACTTCAAAATAGTGAAAAACTGGGCTAGAGCAGTGGCTCACCAGTAATGGCGCCTGCCTGGCATACATGAGTACATGACTTCTAACCCCAGTACCACGTACACAACAAAGTCTTGGAGCAATGAAGGCCATATGAAAAACTAAATAAAAATTGATTTTCTCTCAGTCTCTCACTGTCCCTCTCTCTTTAAAAAAAAAAAAAGTGAAAAACTAAATTCTCAATAATAGGGAAATAGTAAGCTGCAATATAGTCATTAGAAATGATTATTTAAATCTGTATATTTTTAGTCTAGAAAGATATTAATACCCTTGATAAAAGAAATATCCTATTTCTGTGTGAATACATTCAGGGGAAATAATGGAAGGAGAGATCCCACCAAAATATTTATATTTGCTACATCAAGATGGAAGAAGCAGAGAAGATTTCTACGCCTCTCATTAAACATTTTCCTATTGTCTGAAGTTGCTATAATGTACTGTATTGTTATATTCTCTCTAATAAATTTTTTCTAATTAAAGGTACAATATACACTTATAAAAAATTTAAACATAAAGAAGGAATTTAGAATATAGCTCCATATGGTAAATTTCACATCTTCAGATTCAACCAAAATACCTAAAATATTTGGAGAGAAAGAGGACTTGTACCTGTACGGAACATGTAAAGATCTTTTTTCTTGTCATTAATGCCCAAATAAATATTAACAACTATTTACGTAGCATTTAAATTATATTAGGTATTATAAGCAATCTAAAGATGATTTAAAATATATGGGAGGGTGTACACGTATGAATATATAACAATGAATCCCACTATTACATATAATTATAAGGCACCGATAACACCCCCACACACACTTTACACAGTACTGAAAATCAAATCCAAGACTTTACTCATGCTAGGCAACCACTCTGCTGCTAAACTACATCCCCAGCCACAACAAAAAAAAAAATGTTTAAAAAAAGAAGACTGTTATAACAGAGAGAAGGGATTCCTAAAAATGTTTATTCTGAGGCTTTAAAAATATTTTTTTAAAAAAAGAAGCCTCAATCCATTTTTAAAAAAGTGTATGAGAATATGTAAATTACATGCAAATATTATACCATTTTATGAAAGGAAACTTTGGTATCTACAGGGGTCCTGGAACAGTCCCTCCTCCTATCCCATCTCCATACTGAGGTACACACTGCAAAGTAAAAATCATCTAAAATTTCTATTATCCAGAGAAAACCATCAATGAGTTTATGATCTTCATTATATACCCTTTCCTGTGCACATCATACACTATAATTTTACATGAATGAAATCATATAATACAAACTGATTACTCCCTCTACTTCATATTTCCAAGCTGAAAATAACTGCAGTGTTAACAACTGGGTGTATCCTTCCTTGCCCCCTTCTCTATCTTCCAGGTTACTTTTATAATCACTCACAACAATGCTACATTAATTTTAAAAGAAAAACACTTCTACTTGACTGATCATATCACATCTATATATTTAGTCAAAATATACAACACCATGAAATAAACAATGGTATGTCTTACCTTGCTGGTTTGTGATACTGGCAAAGAAAGTCAAACCTTTCATCTGGCACAGGTACTCTGCTCTCATTAGGATCAATAGTGCAGAATGGGAAGTTTTCTGCTGAAGCTTGACTATTGGTTAATACATTAAAGAAGGTAGATTTCCTAAAACGAGGGGGGGGAAAGCAATTTCAAAAAACAATGCCAAGAAAAAATTATTTCAGAGTTCAAATAAGATCTATGAGGCACATAAAACCAACATAAAACAGGGGGAGGAAAAGAATATATTCTTAGAAAAAGAAATGAATAAAATTTATAACAATGTGCTCATAATTTATGATTATGTTCCCATCTTTGTCTATTTGGAACTTGAAAACAATGTTCCCAAAGAATCTTTGTTTAAAAAGACAGTTTCATGATATACCACAAAATCTACTTTTTTCCATAACATACTCACCAGTATCATTTCACCTGTATCTAACATAATCTTTTCTAGCATGAAATGTTGAAAGGTGTGTATCTAGTTAGGATTATTACCTTCCAAGTATCTGAAATGAGGGAAAGAATGCTAACTCTCTCACAGAAGGTTGAAACTCATATTCCCTACTAATTTTTAGCACACAAAGATTATTGATAAGTCTAGAATTGTGAATTGTGAAAGTCAAAATGTAAATTTTTTTCAAGGTATGACTTAAATCAAGAAAATCAACTCCACTAATATGAAATAAACTGGCCATTAATTTTTTAATTATCAGATTCTTATCAGCTAATATGTACTCAAAAGAGAGAACTCATATTGTCAGAAATACCAGGCATGCAATAAAACAAACACTGTGATGGGAGGTGGGTAAGCAAGGCAGATTATACTCCCATAAGAGGGTGGGCTTTGTTGGTTGAAGGGGCAGTTCAGCACACAAGCTGCAATGGAAATCCCTGGGTATTTACTCCCACTCTGAAATAATCCTGCCCTTCACTCTGATTGGAGAAACTCAGGAGTATAAGCTACATGATTGGATAAGACTGGATAGGGCTGGTACAGGAAGTAGGTAGGCAGGGTATGGAAAGTGAAAGAAGGTAGGCAGGGTACATCAGTCACATTTTTATTGGAGTATCATACATAATAGTTGGGTTCATTTTGACAAAATTATACATGCATGGAATTTGATTTGCTCCATTTCAGTTCTTGGTGACCGCTCCCTTTCCCTCTTCTCCCTCCCCCTATTCTTCCTCATCTACTCTACTGATCTTCCTTTCACTGATTTTCTTTATTTAGTTTTGATTGATGCTTTCTACACATGCATAAAGGTGGAATTCACTGTGTTATATTTATACATGCACACACCATGGCTTTGTCAAATTTATTCCTCATTCCCTCCCATTTCCAGTCCCTTTTCCCTCCCTTTCTATCTCCTTCTTCTATTCCCTGATCTTCCGTATGTCTTTATGATATCTGATCCACCTTCCCTTCTTTATTTTGTTCTACCTTCCACATATAAAATATTTGACCTTTAAGTTTCTGAGTCTGGCTTATTTCACTTAGCATGATGTTCTCCATTTCTATACATTTACTGCAAATGCCATAATTTCATTCTTTATGGCTGAGTAAGACTCCACTGTATACATAAATCACATTTTCTTAATCCCTTCACCTATTGATGAGTATCTGGGCTGGCTCCATAATTTGGCTATTGTGAATTATCCTGCTATATATTTTTTGGCAATCTGTAAGAGTAGTAACGTTTTTTAAAAATATGATAATTACAGTGCCAAAAATCATAAAATCCAAAACAAAATGAGATTTTTAACTGTGCTGATTTGTTTTGTACAACTTTTCAATTCCATCACTAATAGAGACAATAGAAAATTCACTATAGAGCTTTTTTTTTTTTAAAGAGGGGAGGGGACAGTGGGAGAGAGAGAAAGAGAGAAACATTTTTATTTAGTTTTCCATGTGACTTTCATTCCTCAGACACTTCATTGTGTACGTGGTGCTGGGGTTTGAACTCGTGTACTTGTGCGTGCCAGGCAAGCACCGTAACTGCCGAGCCACTGCTCCAGGCATATAGTGACTTTCTTCAGATGCAGGACACATTAGGAATTTAAAAGGAGAATCACTGTTATACAATCTTTTTGTTTGGTTTATTTTTTTTTTTTTAAGAGAAACAACTTTATTTAGTTTTTCACATGGCCTTAGTTGCTCCAACACTTAGTTGTGTACGTGGTGCTGGGGTTTGAACCCGGGTCCTTGTGCTTGTCAGGCAAGCACCGAAATCGCTGAGCCACCGCTCCAGCCCCATTGTTTGGTTTAAACTGTAGGAATTGAAGAAGGAATTTAGGATTACTTGGTAATTATGAGACCAGTGCTTGCTAACTGTGGCTAGACATAATTATATAAAAATGCTTGCATGTAGACTAAATTTGATAACAAAGGAACACTCAAAAAGTATAATAATTCTGTTAGCATGGTACGATTATATATGATTACTTAACTCTTAACTCTCTTCAAAAAAATTTAAGGCAAAAATATCTATTCAGATGAGATCTAATTACCCTAGATTTATCAGGAAAAATTTATACTTAGCTCAATTGATTGAACTTTTAAACCAAAGAACCAGGCCCTTTATTATTTAATTCTGAGAGCCCTATAAAAGAATTCTGAACAAAGGGCAACAATCAAGACTTATCTAAGTACTAATAGTGAGAAGTATGATTTAACAAGATATTTAACTATACCTGCCCGTAAGTCTTCAAATATTGTTCTTATATCACATTTAGATTAAAAATTTCAAACTCAAGTAGAAATGTTATTTATCTAAAATATCCACATTAATCATCATTGTTTACTTAGAATACCACCTGTCAAATCATTACCTTTCAAATGCCTGCCTATAACAAATCACTGAGGATAAACAAAGGCATTATCAGGCCTCTTTCCAGATCTACTGTTAATAAGTTCAAGTGATGTAGATATAAAATCAAAGTTTCAAAGACCTTGGGATAGATTCAGTCTCAGCTAACAACCAATAGAATAATGCTGACTACTGTAGAATTCACAGTGTCAACCCTTAAAAGCCTAGTAAAAATACCAAAACTCCAGGAATGATGATTGAGAAGAAATCAATGGTTTCTATAGGGCTGGCTTTGAATTACAATCCTGTTAAGACATATCACAGTACTTAAAATACTCTAGGCATTTATAAAGATATGATCCATCTATTTATAAAAATACTGTGAAGCTTAATAGAGTTTAAAACATTAACATAGAAAGCAGATAATTTTTTTTAAAAAGGAAGCAAAATTTAGACTATGATCTCTGTTTTTTTGGTTTTGTTTTTATTTTTCGTTTAGTACTAGGGATTAAACTCAGGTTTTCACAAATGCTAGGAAAATGCTTTACTACTGAGTTACATTCCCAATTTTTTGAAAATTTTAGTTTGAAAAAGGGTCTAAGTTGCCCAAGCTGGCCTTGAACTTAAGATTCTCAGCCTTGAGAGCAGTTGAGAATATATGAATGTACTACCATGCCTGGCTAGACTATGATCTTGAAATACCATGCACATTAAAAATGATTAGGACTTCTTGAAGAAATGGATAATTTCACATCTAGAAAAAAAAATACTCAAACCATTTTTTTCCAGTAAAAGACAAGGAAGCTATTAAAGGACGTAAAGTCCAATCAAAAGCATTTTATATCTATAGTCCCTATTAATAAGGAAAATAAAAACGGGAGAACCACTTAAGCCCAGGCATTCAAAACCAGCTTAGAGAACATAGCAAAATCTCAGCATCAGTAAGAATAATGAGGGGCTAGCTCTTTTCTACCTCCTTATCACATTTTTCTTTTCTCTTAACTGTATTCTTACCATCTTTTAGCACTAATTGGTTGCTATAATGCCTGAACTCACCATTAATGCTACTGCAATCATCACTGGGATTCATACCATAGTTGACACCTGTTGTTTGCTTTAAAGCCAGATATAGTTGACAGTTACTTATTGTTTTCACTGATGGCAATTGCTGACCTGACCATTTCTGTTTTGGGGGGCAATTAACACTGTAGATGTCATAGTGGAACCAAGCATTCAGTTTAATGCTGTATATTGTTTGCATTAGTTGTTGCTATTGTTTCTGTCTCCCTGTTCTGGGAATCTGGGACACTAAAAGTTCACAGGTTAGAGATTCTGCTACTGAACTAAACTTTCCCTAACATTACTACAACTCTGAGAAAGCAGGAGACAAACACTCCAAACCATCAACAAGGACCCAAGGAAAAACAATCAGAGAGGGAACTGAGGTCCTGTTCCACTCCTTGGCATCTATCCATACATCAAATCCAGAGAAAATCCTCAGAACAAATAAGATAATTACACACAAAAGAGCACAACAAAGTAACAGGAAGAATACACTTCAATTGATGCACTAAAACAAGATCCCGAAAATATGAGAAAACAGGCAAATAAATCTCCTCCTTATATTCACAATCCCTCAGCAAAGGATCCCACAGATAGTGAGATGGATTCCAGAAAAAGATTATAAAAAATTTATCATCGAAATGTCCAAAGAATTAAAAGAAAATATCAAGAAAAAATTAAGAGAGTAGAAATAGGAGATGAAAGAACACTTTAATAAAGAAATAGAAATAGTGCAAAGAAACCAAACAGAAATCCTAGAAATGAGAGACAAGCTCAATCAAATTACAAACTCACTTCAAGGCATTACTAACAGATTAGACAGTGTAGAAAACAGAACTTCAGCTCTTGAAGACAGAACTTTAGGCACTGAAGACAGGCTATATGATCTTGAGTATACAGAAGGCAGTAAAGGGAAAAAAACATATATAGAGAACATGACCTGGAAATATAAGAACTTTGGGACAACTTTAAAAGACCAAACTTGAGAATCACTGGGAAAGAAGAGAGAACATACAGATACAAACTAAAGGCATAAAGAACATTTTCAATGAGATAGTTACAGAAAATTTCTCTGAATCAGAAATGAGACAGACCTTCACATACAGGAGGCTTACAGGTCCCCCAACAGACCTAGCCAAATGAGAAGTTTGTCAAGACATCATAATCAAAATACCTAACACAGAAAACAAGGAGAAAGAATATTAAAAATCACAAGAGAGAAACATTAAATAACATTTACAAGCAAACCATTAAAGATCACTTTTGATTTCTCAGCTCAGACCCCCAACTCCCAACCCCCAACCTCGTGGCCTGGAATGAGATATTCTAAGCCCTAAAAGAAAACAATTGCCATCCAAGGTTACAATACCCAGAAAGACAGCTTCAAATTTGAGGGAAAATAAAAACATTCCATAAAAGCATCCATGAACACCAAACCATCCCTACAAATATTCAAAGACAAACTTCACACAGATGAACAAAGAAACAATTCCCAAAGTGCACACATAGAGGAAGTTCAATAAAAGAATAATCTACTAAATGAGAACAAAATACAGCAAAAACCACAATGGCAGCAAACCATAAACACATAGCCATACTAATACTCAATGTTAATGGTCTCAACTCCCCAAAGAAAAGAATTAAATAAAAAACAAAATCTAACTACATTCTGCTTCTAGAGACTCATCTTACAGGTGAAGAAACCCACAGGCTAACGGTAAAAGGATAGCAAAAAATATTCCAGGCATATAGTCCAAGAAAACAAGCTGGAGTAGCTATTCTCATATCCGACAAAATAGATTTCAAGCACAAACTAATCAGAACAGACAAAGGGCACTACATCCTAGTAAAGGGAACAATCCAACAAGAGGACATAACAATAGTAAACATTTATACCCCAAATGTCAACACACCCAATTACATGGAAAAAGAACTCCATGACACTAAACTCCACATAGACCCCAACATAATAATGATGGGGGATTGCAATATATTGTTATCAACAATAGACTGGTCATGAAAACGAAACAAAACAAAAAAAATCAATGAAGATATCTCCAACCTAAACAACACTCTAAATAAAATGAACTTAACAGACATTTACAGAATATTTCACCCCCAAACAGCTGAATTTACCTTCTTCTCAGCTGAAAACAGAACTTTTTCCAAAACAGATCATAACCTAAGCCACAAAAGAAATCTTGGCAAATTCAAAAATAGTAATAATAATAATAATAATAATAATAATTACATGCATTCTATCAGATCATAAAGGAATGAAACTAGAAATCAACAGCAAGAAAAATAACAGAAACCACACAAGCACACGTAGATTGAAAAACACTCTCTTAAATGAAGAATAGACCAAATAAGAAATGAGAACAGAATCAAGAAATTCTTAGAAATGAATGAGAACAAACACAAAGACAAAACATATCAAACAAAATCCCTGGGGCAGTATGAAAGCATTTCTTAGAGAAAAGTTTATAGCAGTGTGCCTACATTACAAAATTAGAGAGATCCCAAATAAATAAGCTTATGCTCCACCTCAGGTCCTTAGAAAAAGAAAGTGTTGGACACATGATTTGAGGCATTGGAGTCATGTGACTGGCGGTCTGGTGGAACACAACATGAGACACCAGGAGACATGGTAAGGTCTCCAATTCACCAGATGCAAGTTACAAATTATACACCCATTCTCAGAATACTCTAGGATTACAGCCACGGCCACACAACTTCATGCTTTAGATAGAGTTGATCAGATAGAAATTCTTTGTCTTGTAAGTTCCTTAAACATTTTTTTAAATGTCTTTTTTAAACCCAAAAAAATACCATGGTAAAGGCTGTGGGGCAAAGTTGCCTTGTAAGTACTCTCCCCAGCCACCCCGTATCCAAATTATTTTTCTGAGTCTTTCTTTCATACAGAAATCCAATCATCCACAGCTGTCCACGGCAAGAAAATAACCCCCAAACCAGTAGAAGTCAGGAAATAATGAAGATCAGAGCTGAAATCAATGAAATTGAGAATTTTTTTAAAAATGCAAAAAAAAAAAATCAATGAAATGGAAGGTTGCTTCATTTTTTTTCTTCTTTTTAAAGAGAGAGGGACAGTGAAAGAATCAATTTTATTTAGTTTTTAATATGGCTTTTGTTGCTCTGACACTTTGTTGTATATATGATGCTAGGGTTCAAACACACATCCTCACACATGCCAGGCAAGTGCCCTAACTGCTAAGCCACCACTCCAGCCCTGAAGAGTTGATTCTTTGAAAAGATTAAAAAAAAATTTTTTTTACAAACCTTAGCCAAATTAACCAAAAGAATGAGAAGCAAATAAAATCAGAGACGAAAAATGAAGTACAAACACAGACCCCTCTGAAATCCAGAGGATTATTAGAACCAATTTTGAAAATTTATACTCCAATGAACTAGAAAATCCGGAAGATGGTCAAAATTTCTAGTCACATATGACCTGCCAAAATTGAATCAGGAAGATACAGACCAACATGAAGTAATGAAACTGAAAGAGTAATTAAAAAGTCTTCCAAAAAAGAAAGCCCAAAACCTGATAGATTCTCAGTTGAATACAACCAGGCCTTTACAGAAGAACACCACTCTTTCTTCAATTACTTCATGAAACTGAAAAAGAGGGAACACTTCTAAATACTTTTTATGAGGCAAGCATAACCCCAATACCAAAACCAGACAGACATATCAAGAAAAGAAAACTACACTGGGGGCTGGAGTAATGGCTCAGTGATTATGGTGCTTGCCCGGCATGCACAAGTACATGGGTTCAAACCCCAGCACCCATGTACACAAATAAGTGTCAGACAAAAATTAAATCAAAATGGATCAAAGACCTGGATATTAAGCCTACAACTTTAAATTTACTAGAAAAAGAAGTCGGGTCAACACTACACCTTATAGGAGTCGGCCGCTTCTTCCTTAATAGAACTCCTATGGCGCATGCTGTAAAATCAAAATTAAATGAATGGGATGCAATTAAACTAAAAAGCTTCTGCACAGCTA
>PVKS010039654.1:0-17116 GCA_004027875.1 Aplodontia rufa | reverse complement strand
TTTCAGGCCGCGGCGACTTCAGTGACTAACTTGAACTCTGTCACTTGGCAACTCTTCGCCCACACAGCCCAGACCCACAGCCTTCGAGGACCTGGGCGGGGCCAGTGCCGCCGAGCCAGGGTCACGGCCCCGCCCACACGCTGCCCGCAAAGATCCCGGCTCCCATTGGCTGCGAAGGGAAGCAGCGAACCAATGCCCATAGGCCTTAACTCCCTCCTCTCGGGATCACTTCCGCCGCCGGGGTCAGTTTCCGCCCAGCTTGCCCGGCGTCGCGCGCGCGGCTGGAGTCAAGATGGAGGAATATGCGCGAGAGCCTTGGTGAGCTTCATCCGCTGCCCTTGCTTTTCTTTTATCCCTCTGCCCTCGGCCCTCGTTCTCCCCTGTTCAGACTCCCGAGGTGCAAGGCAAACTCGGCCGCAGGCTCCTCGACGTGAGCTTGATAACCGTGGGCAGTGCGGACGTGAGCGGCCAGTTGGCCTCTCGGTCCTCCGCTCCGCTCCAGTGCAACACCCCGGTGACCTTGCGGTGGACGAGGAGGAGGTCCAGGCCTGGCCTTGACGGAGCCTTGGAACCGCCTGGCGAGACGGAGAGTGTCGACTTTGCGCGGGGTCAGCAGTAATCCTCTCTGCCCGCTGACCCGCTCCGGTGACCTTGGACGCGTCCCTAAGCCTTGCTTTGCTCAGTTCCAGCGTTGAAAAAAGGAGAATAGGCCTCTGAGGGAGGGCCAGTCTTTTTTCGTTTTTGGTACTGAGGATTGAAGTCAGGGCGATTTACCACTAAGCTACGTCCCCAACCTATTTTTATTTTTATTTTTTTTATTTTGAAACAGAGTCTCGCTAAGTTGTTGTGGGACTTTCTAAATTGCCTAAGGCTGACCGCGAACGTGCGATCCTCCTGCCTCAGCCTCCTGAGTCGCTGGGATTAAACATGTGCCACCACGCCCGCAGGGAGTGCCATTCTTGAGTCCTTATTTGTATAGTGACGTGTACACGTGGTGAAGCATTTCAAATGAGTGGAACATAGATTTCACTCACGGGGTCTGGACAAGCTCCCCCTAGGCCTTAGCGTCGTTTTCTTGTTTGGAATTTTCTCTTTTTCTTTCTTTCTTTTTTTTTTTTAAAGAGAGAGGGACAGTGAGAGAGACAGAGAAACAACTTTATTTAGTTTTTCACATGGCCTTAGTTGCTCCAACACTTAGTTGTGTACGTGGTGCTGGGGTTTGAACCCGGGTCCTTGTGCTTGCCAGGCAAGCGCCCAAACCGCTGAGCCTCTGCTCCAGCCCCTGGAATTTTCTCTTGGGGAAGAAGGAAAGCAAAAAAAATATCTAGAAAGTAGAAAGAGATACATGCTTTCTCTAAAACCCCATGGATAGAAATTTATTCATTCACCGTTTATTGAGTGAAGGCTCTGTAGTTAGCAATTGGTTGTGTTCAAAAAAATAAAAGGGTCAGTAAGTCAGGCACATAGATGACTATAAAACTGTTTTGTCCTGGTTAGTAGTCTCAGGTTATCTGAGTTCATTTGAGGTCATAAGTGAAAAATCACATCTTGATATTTGGGTTAATTACCTGTGTGTGTTTGTGGGGAAGATGGATATTTGCTGCTGTTTTGTGTGTGTAAGAACAAGAACTAAAGTATCCTCAAGTTGTGAGAATGATGCCCAGGACTTTAAATTATTACCTTGCTAGCAATAACCCTGTTGCCCCCTTTGTGCCCCCCTCCCACAAGTTATTCAAGATATATATTTCAGCACTGCCTGACTCTTCACTACCTCTTCAAAGACTGTCCCCCTTTCTGTATCGTGCTTGGATGTGCTAAACTACTATTGGATATGGTATGTGGACACAGGTTGTGTGTGGGAGGGGCAAAGTAATTTTCCTGAGTTAAAGAGCTTCTGAAAATAATGAGTTTTCAGGACTGTCAGTGTGGCTCTCTTAATAGAGTGCTTGCCTACCATGCACTATAGTCCTGAAGCAATATAGTTATCTAGATAGTTTTGTGGTCAAAACTGCTTTGAACTTCTGATTGCCCGTTTGGCATTCTCTCAAGTCATCTAAGCTCAAAATTAAAAACATCTTTTTCCTTCTACTGACCAATTTTCACATTTGCAGTCTGAATTCTTTCAAAATTTCTGCCTTTCTTGCGGTTTCTGTTGTCAAGATTTTACCTAGTGCCCTTCAATGCCTTTTACAATAGCTTCCTAATTGTTTTTCTTGTTTCCAACACTAATACAGCATATGGGCTTAGTAATCCTAAATTTTTATTTTTATCATAGTTCTTTTAAAAACTCTTGGCTGCTGGGTGTGGTGGTGTTCCTGTGTAATCCTAGTGACTGGAGAGGTAAGACAGGAAGATTGTAAATTGAAGGCCAGCCTCAGCAATTTAGTGAGAGAAGGACTGGGGATGTGGGTTAGTGAAAAAGTGCCCTGGGTTCAATCCCCAATGCCCAAAACAAAACTTTTAGGCTGTATGATATAGTGGAAAGCATATAGAGGCTTTTGAGTAATGGATTTCATATTTAAATTTATTTTATTACTGCTTATATGTTCTTGGACAGATTACTTAATCTCCATATGAAGCTCTTTATCTGGGAAATACAGAGGAGACAGGAATATTCTTTAGCAAAGTTAAAAGATTATGGATTCTAAAGGAAAAGAATTAGCTTTTTTGGAATTCATTGGTTGTATATTTGCCCTAGAAGCTGCCTAAAATATAGTTGATACCTAAATGGTAACTTTTAATCTTTTTATCGTTAGTTACTACCTCTTTTTTGCCTGCATTTATCTGACATTTTTGTTTTTGTGGAGTCTGGCTGGTGTTATCTTTACTTCTGTGCAGCCCCTCACTTCTCTGTAGGAACTTTTTTTTTTTTTTAAGAGGGGACAGAGAGAGAAGCAATCTTTATTTAGTTTTTCATATGACTTTCATTCCTGGGACACTTCTGTACGTGGTGCTGGGGTTTGAACTCGAGTACTCTGCGCATGCCGGGCAAGTGTCGCAACCGCTGAACCACCGCTCCAGCCCCTCTGTAGGAACATTTTGATTTAGTTAGACTTTGTTCACAAACTATTTCCATCTTGCCTTTGTCTTAAAATACTGTAACTGCTCTTTGAACTGAAGCCTGTTGTTTATACACACACACACACATACATACATATGTGTGTATATATATATATTTTGGGGGCGTACTGGTGATTGAACTCTGTTGAACTTGGATACTTTACCACTGAGCTACATACCCAGCCCTTTTTATTTTAGGTAGGGTCTCGCTAACTGGCTTAGGGCCTCATTAAGTTGCAGAGGCTGACCTCAAACTTGGGATCCTCTTTGCCTCAGCTTCCAGTTTCTGGGATTTCAGCTGTGTGCCACTGCTTCTGGCTTTATCCACTTTTTAATGCTGATTTATTTCAGCTTCAATTAGTTATAATATCATTTAGACTAAAAAACAATTTTTTTTTTAAAGACAGGGACAGTGAGAGAAAGACAGAATCAATTTTATTTAGTTTTTTTATGTGACTTTTATTGCTCCGACACTTGTGTGTACATGATGCTGGGGTTCGAACTTGCGTCCTCTGTATGCTAGGCAAACGCTGTAACTGCTGAGCCACTGCTCCAGTCCCTAAAAAACAAATCTTTGACTTAGAAAATGAATTTAACTACTCATAAGCTTTTATAAGAGAATCCTAAAATAATAGTTCTGTTCTACTTATCAACCTCTAAATCTTTTGTGTTTTTTACATGCCCTCTTGGAGACTTACTCTTTTGCCCTATCCTGTACCACTAGAACCAAAAAACCTAATGTCTCAATCTGAAGTTCTGGCTCCTCATTCATAAACAGTCACTCATTCAGTGTGTCTAGCTTTCCCACTTTACCTCCTATGAATGTTTCTTCATTTTAAAGAGTTTTTTTCTTACCCTGTGTAGTCATTCAAAGCACATTTTCTCAAACTTTTAAAGTATTATCAATCACTTACGGATTGTCTTAAAAATGTAGATTCTGGGGTTAGGAACATAGTCTAGTGGCAGAGTGCTTGCCTGGTATTTGCAAGGCCCTGGGTTCAGTCCCCACTATTGCAAACAAAACAGCAACGCAGTGTGGATTCTGATTCCATAAGCCCCCAGTGAGGCTCAAGAATCTGCATTTCTAACAAGCTCCCTGGTGTTGTTTCAGGACTGTACTTAGGATAGCAAGGCCCCAAAGCGTCTTGCTTGTAAGCAGTATCTGCTATGTGAGAGTCTTTCTGTACAAGGTCCTGAGTAGTACTGTACTTGAAAAAGGGTATAATGTTTTGATTTTAGGGCTTTATATTCCTATCTGGTAATGTCAGAAATTATTGGTCAGGGTCTGGAGCGGTGGCTCAGTGGTTGGAGCGCTTACATGGCATGAGAATCCTAGCACCATATACACAGCTAAGTGTTGGAGAAACAAAGGCCAGATGAAAAAATACATAAAATTGATTCTCTCTCTCCCTCCCTCCCCCCACCTCCATCTTTAAAAAATAAAAATTAAAAAAAAAACATAAATTACTGACCAAATTTTCAGGCAGCAAGTATTTGAATTTAAGAGTTTCAGAGTAGGTAGCTCAATAATAGTGTTTGTCCCTTGAGATTAGATAAAAGAAAATGAATTTATAACTACTCACAGACTTTTATAAGCCAGGCTCATAGAATAATAGTTCTACTTATCAAATTACTCAGACTTCAGTGTTGCATAAATTAGGGTGCTACATTGGGAAGCTGGGTTTACAAATTTTACCTCAAATCATTGGATATTATTCCAGTGTGTTAAATGGATCTAATGCAAATTAAAGTTTCGAATGCTTACTTGGATTCATTAAACCCAGGGAGAACTGCACACTTTAAATTTTGTCTTTGTAACTATTAAATCTTCACTGAGACTCAGCTTTAAAATTTATTGTAGCTGGAGAACTTACCCTGATCTCTAGGAGACTGAATTAACATTGTTAATTACAGTGTAATTTCCTGGGTGTTTATTTGCTTTTGCACAATGCCTGATTTATAACAGATGTAACAGATCTGATACTTGTTAAGTGAATGAATAAAGTCCTGTTAAGAATTGGGAATTAGGGGCTGGAGTGGTGGCTCAGCAGTTGAGGCACTTCCCCAGCACCCATGTACGCAACTAAGTGTCTGAGCAACTAAAGCCATGTGAAAAACTAAATAAAAATTGATTCTCTCTCTCTCTCTCCGGCCCTCTCTCTTTGGAAAAAAAAAATAGGGAAATTAATGGCAATTCTGTTCTTTCTAGCTTAGATGACTATGGGTATGATCCATATCCTTAAGCTTTGTGTCTGTGTCTGTCTCTTTCTCTCCCTTCACCCTGCCCCATATATAATTTCATTTTTTTTACTGGAAATTGAATATCCAGGGCACTCTATTACTGAGATATATTCCCAGCCCTTTTTTATTCTTTGAGACAGTCTTGCTAATTTACCCAGGCTGGCCTTGAATTTTTTTTTTTTAAGAGAGAGAGGGACAGTGAGAATGAGAGAAAAGAATTTTATGTAGCTTTTTTCATGTGGCTTTCGTTGCTCTGACACTTTGTTGTGTACGTGGTGCTGGGGTTTGAACCCGCATCCTTGCGCAGGCAAGCACTTTAACTGCTGAGCTACCGTTCCAGCCCTGGCCTTGAAATTTTTTTTTTTTTTAAAGAGACAGGGACAGAGAGAATCAATTTTTTTAGCTTTTTTATGTGGCTTTTGTTGCTCCAACACTTAGCTGTGTATGTGGGTGCTAAGGTTTGAACCCACGTACTCACTCGTGCTGGGCAAGCACTATAACCACCAGGCCACTACTCCAGCCCCTGACCTTGAATTCTTGATCCTCCAGCCTCAGCCTTCTGACTAGCCTGGATTACAGGTGTGCACCACCATGCCACGCTATTTTATGGGTGGAATGTTTATTGATTGCAGTGGGTCCTGAATTGGAATCTGTTGTATCCTGTACTGTGTTCTCAAAGAAGGTTTTATTATGAATGAGAAGTAAGGTCATCTTTTTCCTTCTCTCTGTTCTTAGTCCCTGGCGAATTGTGGATGACTGTGGCGGGGCCTTTACGATGGGTACCATAGGTGGTGGTATATTTCAAGCAATCAAAGGTTTTCGAAATTCTCCAGTGGTAAGTAGGTGATGATCTTTTATATCATCACTGGAAACTGGGCTTTGGTGATATTTCTGGTGTCCCCATCAATGGGTTAGTAATGTCTTACACATCTAATATGTTATAATTTGGATTGCTTTCTTTTGTTTTATGATAGGGAGTAAACCACAGACTACGAGGAAGTTTGACAGCTATTAGAACCAGGGCTCCACAGTTGGGAGGTAAGCAGAATTGTTCCATTTGTACTCCAGTCTGTTTTTTCTGTTAATTTGACGCTGGAACTCTATATTTTTGGTTTGTTTGTTTAGACTATACCAGTTAGTGATTTAATACCTTGTCAGAAACTGGAGTCGAGTCCCTGTAGATTCATTCTGATTTTAGGTTGAGAAAATTAATTGAATTATTTTATGCATTTAAAAATCTTACCTCTGCCCTTCAGATGTTCAATGATTTTTTTTTCTTTCCCTGCTCCAGAAGAAAGACAGTATGTTTAAAGTTCAGGGTTGGTGAGTCAGTAATGATAGTTTCTGGGGTAATATACAGTTGAAGAGAATGTGATCTGAAGAATTAGGATTTGATAGGAAAGAATCTGAGGGGCTGGAGTGGTGGCTCAGCGGTTAAAAGCGCTTGCCTGGCATATGTGAGGGAGGACCCAGGTTTGAACCCTAGCACCACATACTTGGCTAAGTGTTGGAGAAACAAAAACCAGATGAAAAAATAAATAAAATTGATTCTCTCTTTCTCTCTCTCTCTCTCTCTGTCTCTGTCTCTCGCCCCCCCCCCCAACTTTTCCTCTATCTTTAAAAAAAAGAGAGAAAAACTGATCAAGCTGGTTGGGCTTTTCTCCAAGGTTAACTTTTATTGTGCAGAGATGAGTACAAAATTTTAAAAGATTGTGTGCGTTGTACTTGTAAAACTTGGTTATTCAGAAGCTGAGAGAAGGGAGATGACCAAAAAACAAGTGGAAATTATATTCATGTACAATAACAGTCAAGTGAGACAACTGACTGTTTTCATAAGTCATGAGAAAATCTTTTCACTTGTCACTTCTTGGAATTGAAAGTTGTAATGCAGGTATGGTGGCACATGCCTGTATTTCTAGCCGCTTGGGAGACTGAGGCAGGAAGATCCCAAGTTTGAGGCCAACCTCAAAATTTAGAGAGACTTTCAGCAACTTAGTGAGACCGTGTCTCAATAAAAAGGGCTGCAGGGGCTGGAGAGGTGACTCAGTGGTAGAGTGCTTGTCTGGCTTGTGCGAAGACCCAGATTTGAACCCTAACACCACATATACAACTAAGTGTCAGAAAAACAAAAACCAGATGAAAAAATAAATTGATATTCTCCCTCTCTCTCTCTTAAAAAAAAAAAAAAAAGGCTGGGGATATGGCTTAGTGGTAGAGTATCCTGAGTTCAATCTCTAGTACCAAAAGCAAAAAGAAGAAAAGAAAAATTTAGAGCTGGGGATGATGTAACTCAGTGGTAGAGTGCTTGCTTAATATGTGAGGCTATGGGTTCCATCCTCATCTCCACATGGGGGAAAAGAAAGAGTGAAAGAAATGAAAAACATAGTGAGGTAATTTAAATATACCTAAACCACATAGCTCGCTCCTGGGGCACAGAATTACTGATTAAATTTTTTATTTGTTTTTTTAATATAGTATTAGATATCTGATATTGGTCCAAAATTGAGGAGGCTTAAGCCATACTTTAGATGGTACTAAGTTTAGTTGATAATATGAGAACTGGAGATGATCTGGTTCAGACATTTGGTAGAGTGTCTTACTAGCGTTCCCCATTTCCTGCTACTCTGAGATTTCATAGGGTAAAGAATAGTGACTCTGGCTCCTTTGTGCAGTTATTCTCCCCCCCGCCCTTAATTTTGTTTTATAAGACTTACATATTTATTTTAGAATTGGAAAACAAAAACAAATCATCTGTTATGTCACCCAGAAATACTGACAATTAAAATGTTGAGCCAGATGCAGTGGTCCATGCCAGTAATCCCTATAGCTCGGGAGACTAATGCAGGAGGATTGTAAACGCAAAGCCAGCCTCAGCAACTTAGTGAGACCCTAAGCAACTTAGTGAGACCCTGTCTTTAAACAAAAGGCTGGGGATGTGGCTCAGTGGTTAAGTGCCCCTGGGTTCACTCCCTGGTACACACACACACGCACAAAAAGTTGACGTCTTTCTCGATTTTGTTTGTACTTAACTTGTATATGTTTATGTGCAGGTCATTGTTTATTTTACAGAATTGTTTTTGTGTCTAGGTAGAGTACAGAGTAATCTGGATCAAAGTTGTTTTTAGATTTATACTTGGAATAAAGGATAGAAAGAAGGGAGGAAAGACAATTTCTACTCCCCTAGTGTTCTATAATTCTAATTATTTATATCATCTGTTACTTTAGCATGTATTGGCTTATACCTGAAATACATTCCAGAATAGCTGGATTTCTTGTATTCCTATCAGTGATTTTCATAGAGTAAGTACTGTGACACTTAATGAAGAAAGGGAAAGATAGAGGTAAGTTAAGTTATAAAAGGAGAAGGAAGAAGGTAGCAGGGTGGTTTGGTTCTGATTATTACTGTTTAAGCAGAAATACATTGTTCTGAAAGAGTGAATTACATGTTTTCAGACATATGCAGCCTCTTTTAAGCCTGGCTTATTTAACTCAGGACCTAGGGTACATGCTAGGAAGGTGCTCTACCAGTGAGCCATACCCCAAACCCTGTCTTATTTCTTTTAAGCTATGAAACATTTTCCAACTTTATTCAAAAGATCAGTAGCCAGGTGCAGTGGCACCTATAATCCCAGCTAATCAGGAGACTGAGACAGGAAATTTGCAAGTTTGAGGCTAATCTGGGCCACTTAGTCTGTCTCAAAACGAAACAAGAAAGACTGGAGATGTAGCTCAGTGGTAGAGCCCTTGCCTAGTATGTATGAGGCTCTAGGTTCAATAATCCACAGTACGACCAAAAACAAAAGATAAGTAGGGGCTGGAGTGGTGGCTCAGCGGTTACAGTGCTTGCCTGGCATACACAAGGATGCCGGTTCGAATGCCAGCACCACGTGCACAATAAAGTGTTGGAGCAATGAAAGATATATGAAAAACTAAATAAAATTGATTCTCTCCCCCTACTCCCCTGCCACTGTCCCTCTCTTAAAAAAAAATAATAAGTATTCTTATTTTTCTTTTTCAGTATCTATACATATTTGGAGTATGAGAGTTTTGTGAATATGGTAAATGTTATTTAAACTTAACAGTTTACAATTTAAAAATAAATTTATATCAGTATTTGTTTGTTTTTACAATAAAATAGGTAGCTTTGCAGTTTGGGGAGGTCTGTTTTCCATGATTGACTGTAGTATGGTTCAAGTCAGAGGAAAAGAAGATCCCTGGAACTCCATCACTAGTGGTGCCTTAACAGGAGCCATACTGGCGGCAAGAAGTAAGCAATCATTGTAGACAGACTTTTGGGAAGACTTTTTCTGTCTTAATTTAGTGACATCTGTAAGATATAAAACTAAACACTACTTAATTTCATGTAACATGAATATATGTAATCATTAAACAAAAAAGCTAGGGGTATCTGTTTGGAATGGTTGAGGAGAGAGCATGGAGTTCTAACCCGTGTATGAGAATGGTTAAGAGCACTGCAGGTCCTAGTTCAGGCCTTTTATTCCTTGTGTGGCCATGCAGTATGCCAAACTCTTGGTGCTATGGTTTCATCATTTAAATAGTATCTGCCACATTGCATTGTTAAGAATAAAGAGCTTAAAACCATCTTCTGAATCTTTGGGACAGGGAGCAAATCAGAATTCCTTCAGACCGTGGTTTAGGTCAGCAGTTTGTAAGCTTTTTCTGAAAAAGGCCAGATAGTAAGTATTTTAAGCTTTCTGGTCTTTGCGTTCCTTGCCAAAACAAATCAGCTCTGTTGTCGTAGTGTGAAAATATCCATAGCCAATACATAAATTAAAGAACATGGCTGTGTTCTAGTATAACTTTATTTTCAAAAGCTGGCAGTGGCCTGAATTTGACCTGTGGGCCATAGTTTGCTGACAGTGGGTCTTGGACAGTGAGAAGGAGTGTGGGAATGTGAGGAACCAGCCATTTGAATAACACTTTCTTTTAAAGTAATCTCTCTGTTATTAATGTCTTCAGATGGACCAGTGGCCATGGTTGGTTCAGCCGCGATGGGTGGCATTCTCCTAGCTTTAATTGAAGGAGCTGGTATCTTGTTGACAAGATTTGCCTCTGCACAGTTTCCCAATGGTGAGTCTTCTTTCTACTTAATGCCATATACTTTGAAATGGTTCGTAATGTTAAGAAAGAATGTTTTGTCTGTTAAAATGGGATAGTTTGTGATTTCTACATTAGGTATTAAAATACTGTAGTTCATAAAGACAGTGAAAATAGGCTCAATTTCTAGTTGAAAAAGTGAGCATGGATATAATCCATAAAAGCTTTGGTTACCTAATTTTCTGTTGGTCTTTCAATATAGATCTCGAGTTTTATCAGTGCTCATTTCTTTATTCTAAGACATTTCTAATGATTTTAGTTGGGTGTGCCTGTAATCCCAGCTATTTGGGAGGCTGCGCAGGAGGTTCGCAAGTTTGAGGCCAGCCTCAGCAACTTTGCAAAACCATGTCCCAAGAAATAGTCAATTCCCAACACTGCAAAACAATCAAACAAACAAAATTTAAAAAGGGCTGGGAATGTATCTTTGTGGTAGAGGACTCCTGAGTTCAGTCTCCACTATCATAAAAAAAAAAAGTCCCTACCTTACCCTTAAGGACTTACATTCTCATGGGGTGACACATTAACAGTTTAATGAGTTTATTTCAAATAATGTTGCTTGTTTTGAAGAAAATCAAATATGGACTCAAGTTTGGAAGGGATACTTTAGGGTCAAAGGAAAGTCTCTTGGAGAAGTCGATCATGTGATTTGTTGCTAATTGTTCTGTTTCTAAGAGCATAGAGGAAAAGTTAAATCATGGATTTTATGATCATTACATGGTCGTGGAATATCTACTTAGCCGTTAACTTGTATAGTTTCTTGTAACCATCAAAAACTTCAGTGTCAAAATGGAAATATTCCCTGATATTGGAAAGAAGCAAAGAGATAAAGATTGTAGTAGTAAGAACCTGACCTGGCACTGGGGAAGGAAATAGGCAGAATAATGAGACATGATGAAAATTATTTGTGGAGCTTGGAAAAGAATCAGCATAGAGTCAGGAATAGGTCAGACCTCCCAGTTTGATTTGATTTCCCTGGAGCACTGAGGGAGAGGTTTAGTATCTTTGGCACAATTTTTGAGAGCACAGGTTATTAGATGCCAGTGGTGTGATCTAAATGACCCTCTCACTTTATGTTTCTGTTTTTCAATTATTAATTTTGAGTTATCAGTCTATTATGGTTATGTTCTAATTTTGCTTTTTAGTTTGTTTTGATCATTTTTGTGTTAAAGATGCACGTGAAAAATCCAGAAGGATTCAACATTTTCAGAAATTAAGAAATGGATAAAATAAAACCTTAAATAGTTATATATTATCTTAGAAATAAGCCCTAGTCTCTTTGCTTGAAGCTTTTATCCTAAGAGGGAACCTCCTGTTGAATAATCAAAGCTCAACATTTATGTGGAAGTGATACATTTTATTTTTAGACAAAATATATATTTTGTCTTTTTTTTTTTAAGAGAGAATCAATTTTATTTATTTATTTTTTAATCTGATCTTTGTTTCTCTGACACAAGGTTGTATATGTGGTGCTAGGGTTCAAATCTAGGTCCTTGTGCATGCCAGGCAAGTGCTCCAACCCTAAGATGTATTTTTTAATGTTGTGTAGGAGAAAATCTTTGAAAAGTTAAGCATATTTTTCCAATTAACATATTATTTCAGTAAATTGTGAAGCTGAGGCAGGAGGATTGCAAATTCAAGGCCAGACTAGGCAATTTAGCAAGACCCTGTCTCAAAATAAAAAGGTAGAGGACTGAGGATGTCACTCAATGGTGGATTACTTGCCTAGCAAGTGCAGAGCCCTGGTATTCAATCCACAGCTCTGGGGGAAAAATAAACAAACAAAAAACTCTTACACAAGAAAGTTCTTAAAATAATGAACAAAAATTAGCTCAACCTATATCTAAATGGTAAGTGATTATCTGTTTTTTAAAGGGGAGGAGAGAGAGAAGGAGAGAATCAATTTTATTTACTTTGTTTTTCTGACACTTGGTTGTGTTTGTGGTGCTGGGGTTCAAACCTGGGTCCTCACACATGCCAAGCACACACTGTACTGCTGAGAAACCACTCCAGCCCCATAGCAGCGATGATCTTATCTTTGGTTTGTCTTTTTCACCCAGCATCTTTTCATGTTTTCTGATATGAACAGACACTGCTTTTATAGTGAAGTTAAAATGTAGCATTGAAGTAGAATACTTGGAAAGCTTCAGGGAGTTTTACTCCTGAATTTAACGTTTTATCTTACCTCTTTTTTCCAGACAGTTTTTCATCTGCTTCAGTTTCCCCAAAGAAAAAAAGATCGTTTATTCCTTTACAAGTTTTTTTTTTAAATTATTTTATTTTATTTTTTAAAGAGAGTCTGTTTATTTATTTATTTATTTATTTTTCCTGACACTTAGCTGTATACCTGGTGCTGGAATTTGAACCCAGGTCCTCACATGCCAGGCAAGCATATACTACTGAGCTGAGGCTCCACCCCCATCCTCCACATTTTTTTTGAGAGAGAGGGGTCTGGAGAGGTGGCTCAGCAGTTAGGGAGGACATGGGTTTGAATCCCAGCACCACGTACACAGTGAAATATTGGAGCATGAAGGCCACATGAAAAACTAAATAAAATTGATTCTATCTTTCTCTCACTGTCCCTCTCTTTTTTTTTAAAAAAAGGGGGGGGACAGTGAAAGATCAGGGCGGGGGGGGAATCAATTTTATTTGGCTTTTCATGTGACTTTCATTGCTGCAACACTTGGTTGTGTACATGGTGCTCGAGTTTGAACTCACGTCCTCGCGCATGCCAGGCAAGCGCTGTAACTGCTGAGCCACTGCTCCAGCCTCCCTGCGAGTCTTTTTAAGAGCCACGTTTTTTTTTCTTAGTTCCCAGCTCCCCTCATGCTTTGAAAACTAAAATCATAAGACTTTTTGTATAGCAAGCTAGGGATCTTCCCATCTCACTCATTCCCTACTTAATTGATTATATAAATTGGATTACTGAGTTCTTTTAAAACATGGCTAAGATATTTAAACTTGGTGAAAATAATTTTGTGTGTACAGAGGTGCTCTACCACTGAGCTATATCCCAACCCTTTTGACTTTTTATTTTGAGACAGGGTCTCACTAAATTGCCCAGGCTGGTCTTGAACTTGTGGTCAGTCTTTCTGCCTCAACTTCCTGAATCTCTGGGATTACAGGCATGCGTCACCTGCCTGGTTTGTAAAAATAATTTTAAAAAACTACTGTTAAAAAGCTACTAAAAGGGGCTGGGAGTGGTACCTCAACAGTTAAAGCACTTGAGCGTGAGGACAGAGTTCAGACCTCAGCACCACGTACATAATGAAGTATCAGAGCAACGAAAGACACATGGAAAACTCTCTGTGTTCCTCTCTCTTTAAAAAAATAAATAAAAATAGATAAAAAGCTACTGAAAGGGGCTGGAGTGGTGGCTCAGCGGTTACGGCGCTTGCCTTGCATGTGCAAGTACGCGGGTTCAAACCCCAGCACCACGTACACAATGAAGTGTGTGAGCAACGAAAGTCCATGAGAAACTAAATAAAACTGATTCTGTCTTTCTCTCTCTCGCTGTCCCTCTCTCTTTAACAAAAAAAAAAAAAAAAAAAAAAAAGCTACTGAAAAATGTGTTAAGAGGCGGGAGAGATTTTTTTTTCCAATCTTGATATGTGGCAGCTTGTTATAGCAACTGCTTTAAAAACTTGAGTATTGGGGCTGGAGCAGTGACTCAGCAGTTGTAGCACTTGCCTAGCATGCGCAGGAACTCAGATTCAAACCCCAGCACCACACCTATACAACAGAGTACCAGAGCAGTGAAAGCCACATGAAAAACTAAATGAAAGTGATTCTGTCTTTCTCTCATTGTCCCTCTCTCTTGGAAGAAAAAACCCAACAACAACAGAAAACTTGGGTATTGTTTTTTGCTACAAGGAATCCATCTGACTTTCCTGGCATAACATTTGAGCACTATCCATTCTGGAAAAACATGGAAGCCAGACTGTTCTGTTATACTAAATTTGAAGGTTTTCTAGACTTCTTGTAGGAATTAGGCAGATCTACAAAGAAATTTAGATTATAGCTCTAAGGCAGCGCATAATTTTTTTTTAGTTGATCGGTTTAGTTTGCGTGGAGATTGTTCTTTTTCAATTATATAATATTCAGGCTATTTAAAATAATTTGGGGGCTGAAGGGGTGGCTCGGCGGTTACCGCGCTTGCCCAGCATGCACAAGTACACGGGTCCAAACCCCAGCACCCATGTGCACAACTAAGTGTCAGAGCAACAAAAGCCATGTGACAAAGTCAATAAAAATTGATTCTTTCTGTCTTTCTCTCTTAAAAAAAAAAGTTTAAAAAAATCATTTTTGTTTCTTAACTGCAGGTCCTCAGTTTGCTGAAGACCCCTCCCAGTTGCCTTCAACCCAGTTACCATCCTCACCTTTTGGAGACTATCGACAATATCAGTAGAACTTTTTTCCCAGGATTTCTTTAACAGAATGAGCTGTAGTTCAAGAAAGATTTCAGAAGATCAAGTTGCAGTCTGTTTTTAAAACCATAGGTGGAACAACTAGCCAAATAGGCTGTGAAGAGACATTTAGCACTTTTTTCTATTTAAAGGAACGTGGAGGGGGGATAAAAGACATCACATTTATGTATTCACATTTGGATTGCATTTGTGATCAAAATAAATGTCTAATATCCTTAAAAGACAATATAATAAGTGCTTAGAAGATGAAGGACCAAAGGGCAAATTACAGTCAAACGTGACCATCGTTTCCTTGGGGACTTCTCTGCCTGGTTTTGTGTGTTCTGTTATTCAAACAATAAAAAGCTCCTGGAACTTACTTTTCTTTTTAGATAAGTTGTAGAGTTCTACCTTTTCGTACTGAACGGAGCGTACTTCAAATAATGCATGTTTTGTACGAGTCCCTCATCTCACTTGAAGTGAATTATGTATAAGAATAATTATGCAGAGTTGACATGAATCATTTCACAGTGAAATGCTTTATGGATTGAAGGATATGGTAAATATTTATCTTTTACTTTGAAAGTAAGATATGCTATCTTGTTTTGAGGATGCTGGGTATAAGACTGTTAACTTTAGGGTTACTGTGTCTTGATTGCTGATCATCAGAACCAACTTGCCTCCGGTATGCCCAATTCTGTATGAGAAGAATTCATGCAGGGGAAAGTTTGGTGTTGTGTTCTTGAAAATAAAATATATGCTGTTTTTAATGTGTTCCAAGTCCCCCGAAACTGATCTCAAGGGTCTGGTTGGGCCTGGAAATTGTGAGGATTTCAAAACAGGCCATGTTCCTGATTTTATTGGAAGTGGTGTGTGGCTTTTAGAAGGCGTGAGGTTAGTAATTCCTCATTTGCCTGTGTCAACATCTGCATGAAATGGAGAACATATCCATGGGTTCCATGAACACACTTTTGTTCTTCAGTACAGTGCCATGCACAGTAAGCATTTCATTACTGGTGTGATAGGGTGGGTTATTTTTTAAAAAGGGTAAAATATACATAATATTTATCAGGCTGGGGATATAGCTCAGCTGTAGGTAACTTACCTAAGCATGCACAAGCCCCTGAGTTCAGTCACCAGCATATCACACACACACACAAATCAGACTGAGAATGCAATTCAGCAGTAGAGCCTGTTATGCTCAAGGCCTGGCAGGGTTCTGTCCCTAGCACCACAGAAACAACACATCTTAAACTTATTTCTAAGTGTGCAATTCAGTGGCATTTAAGTACAGGCACTGTGGTGTTTAACCACCACTACATTGTATAGACAGAATGTTACCACCACTAACAAACTACCCATTTCACAATAACTTCCTGTTCCCTCCCCCAGTCCCTAGTAACTACAGTTCTGCTCTCTGATTTTGCCTTTTCTAGGTACTTTATAAGTAGAATCAAAATATTTCTGTGTGCGACTTAATTAGTATGTTTCATGGTCCATCTGTAAGTGTAGCTTATATCAAAATTCATTTCTGTGAAAACTCCATTGTAGGCACGTTCTGCAATGCCTGTGCATGCGTTTGTTGATGCTCGTGGGCTGTTTCCACCTTTTGGGTATGGTGAATTATGCCATTACAAGTGGGGTACAGATGTCTATTTGAGCCCATATTTTCAGTTCTTTTGAATCTATATCTAGGAGTGAGATTGCTGGGTCATATGATAGTGCTATGTTTAACTTTGAGGAACTGCCAAACTGTTTTCCACAACGGCTGCACCATTTTATATTCCCAAGAGCAATACGAGAGGGTTCTAATTTCTTACATCCTTGCCAACACTTGCTCTTTTCTTCTGTGTGTTGTGCTGGGAATCAAACCCAAGGCTTCTCACATGCCAAGAAAGCATGTTACTGCTGAGCTACACCCCAATCTCTTTCTTTTTTAAAAATAGTCATCCTAGTGTGTGTGTGTGTGTGTGTGTGTGTATTTTAAAGAGAGGGACAGTGAGAAAGAATTTCATTTAGTTTTTCATGTGGCTTTCATTGCTCTGACACTTCCTTGTATGTGGTGCTGGGATTCAAACCCACATGGTCCCACATGCCAGGTAAGCACTGTAACTGCTGAGCCACTGCTGAAGCCCCGGTATCTTTTTTTTTTTCCTAAAAAGAGAGGGACAATGAGAGAAAGAATCAATTTTATTTAGTTTTCATTTGGCCTTAATTGCTCTGAGACTTCGTTGTGTACATGATGCAGGGGTTCAACCTGCGTCCTCATGCATTTTAGGCAACCACCGTAACCG
>PVKS010039653.1:0-17111 GCA_004027875.1 Aplodontia rufa | reverse complement strand
ATTTTTGAGCAACCTTACAAGATTTTAACAAAATAATATAAAATGTGTATATATTCTGGATATTGCATTTATCCCCAGGAGTGCCCAACCCCAATTACCCTCCCTTATCCCTCCCTTCCCCTTCCCACTATAACTCTAAAAAAAGTATTAGATTGTAAAGCATTACATCTTATCTGGATTTAACTCATGCTAATAGACCAACTTTCTCATTGTCCAGGGTCTAGTCCCCACCTCCACAGATGAGTGGAGAAAATCGACCCTTAGATCTCTGGGTTAAGCTGATTTTACTCATCATGATCTCTTCCATAGCCATCCATTTACCTTCGAAGGCTGAAATATCATTGTTTCTAATTGCTGTGTAATATTCCATGGTATAAATGTACCACAATTTTTGGATCCATTCTTCCAGTGAGGGACATCAGGGTTGTTTCCATAGCCTAGCAATGGTGAATTGTGCTGCTATGAACATTGATATTGCTGTGTCACTGTAATGTGCTGATTCTAAGTCCCCTGGAAAGATACCCAGGAGTGGAATAGCAGGGTCGTATGGTGGACTCATCCCTAATTTTTTAAGGATTCTCCATATTGCTTTCCAGAGGGGCTGTACCAGTCTGCAGCTCCACCAACAGTGTTTCCAAATTGCCAGGGTGAGTTAAAAATAGGAGGAATTACATATGAGAATCTTGGAACAAGAGAACTTATACAGAATATTATAATGTGATCCTAAATTTAATAACAATTATTAAGTAGGTAAGTAGTGATCTGTACAATTCATATCCGTAAAAATTACCAATAAGCACTGTTGATGAATGATTTCAACTCCTTTTCCTAAAAATATGTATTCATCTATTAGATATTAATGTCATCTAAAATCAAAATTTTTAATCATGAGTTAAATTTAATATTAACTTGAAGAATAAATTATGGCATGGAGTACTTATGTAGCATTGAAGTAGAATTTTGAAATTCCTGAATAAAAGTAAAAAATGAATTCCTTGATCTTAATGAAGTTGTCTTAAAATCACTCCTTTTATTACTATCAACATATCTTTAGATACTTATTTCTCTATAATGATTTTGGAATAGATTTCAAGTTATTCCTTATGAATTATGTTGTCAATATAGTACCTATATTAGATAAATTAAGAAGCAAGAAGGAAGTTTATTTGTTACTTTAAAAATATACAGTTTTGATGTGTAAGAGGTTCCCTCAAAGTATAAAGTAGGTAATAAGGGGTATTGCTCTTTTAGACATCACTTTAATTTATTATGACCCTACAGGTCCAAGTATAATACAAATTATTTACTTGAATTATAAGGATACAATTCTTCAATGAAATATGTACTTATCTTTTTGAAAGTTTTACTTGTTATCTATAATGTTTGTTTTGGTTTTATTTATTTAAATATAATGTTTTAAGCTTATAGTTTCTGAAATTTTAATTTTTTTCTCTTTGTAACTGACAAAATTATACATATTTATGGTGTAAATATGATGCTTTGATATATGTATATGTTGGGAAAGAGCTAAATCAAGCTATTTAACATGCATTATATTGCATGAATGCTATTTGTTTATTTATTTTGTAGTGAGGACACTTAAAATCTAAGCTACTTACATTTTCAATATGTTGTTATGAATTATAGTTACCATCCTAGGGAGCCAAGGGGTTGACTGATAGGAGGCAAGTACCTCCTCGGAAAAGTAATAATCTTCATTAATTTTAATAATTTTTATCAAATTATCCTTTAGGCATGGAATCATAAGGATGTGCATTTGAGTGGAGAGCAGAATATAGTAGGAGAGTGAACTGAGCAGAATAGCAAATTCAAGAAGACAAAAAAATTCTGTGTTAATTTGTGCCTGAGGAGACACAGTCCATTGGTATCACTGGGTGGAGATTTTAGTGTGAAGGTGAGGTAGTCTCCACTACAGTAGTGAAGTCAACACTAATGGCAATATCTTCAGTGGTAGTAATGGCATCTGAAGTTGTTATCTTCAGTGGTGAATTTTTGGTATAGAGTGATAATGTCTGGTATGTGGGTCTAGGGTATCATTTTAAGTTGGTACCCACTTGAGTTATGGGACTCTGGCTTTTAAACTAATGGAGACACCCAAACAATAAGTAACAAAATCAATGTCAGTAGACAGTATATAGAGGTACCTCACAGGATATTTCTTTTGGGTAGATGACAGTTCAGATGGGGTGCCATACCAGATGAGCAGCTGCCTGACCCGTGGAACAACCTACTGTTAATGAGTTCCAGATTGCCCTCAATCTGGACTTCAGTCTTTTTCAGATGGAGAGTAGACCAAAAAAGTATAGTGGTATGCTGAAACCTGGGACTAAATAGAATTTTACTTCAGGATTTATCTTTTGAACTGAAATGTTATAAGGAGTTGTTTAAAGTTATCTGGAACCTACATATGGATATTAAAATTATATTGATTATCTTTTTCAAGCACCTAGAAGTCTGTATTTTAAGAACTGACGTGTATTTTTTGGTTACTACGGACACTATGCATAGGATATTCATATGAGAATAAGGAGTTTACAAGTAAGGCCTTATATTATGGCCTTAGTATATGTGGAGACATGTGTGATTCAGGTTTATATTTTCATTTATTTGTGGGGTAAGACATTCCCAGAATTTTTCTACCTTGACCAGGACATTTTGTATGTAATGGTCCACTAATTTGTAGTAAGCATAAAGATGGGATCATGTGCTGATCAGGGCATTCACTGTTGGGAAGACTGCCTGAAGTTTGGCCAAGCATGTTGTTTCTTGGGACCCATCCTTTATTAGGAATATCCTGGCTAAGGGATGGAAACCAGTGAGATTCCACTGAGCTCTATCATGTATGATAGAGTGCCACTAACATAGTCTGTGAACTCCCATCATCAACATCAAAGGGCTTTCCAGGCAAGCAAAGGGGCCTGGAGTGGGTATGACTTCTTTAGGTACACTGGTCTCTGGTAATAGACCAAAGAAAGGGGAAATCACCCATTCCAGCAGGTAGAATATACCAGATGAACCAAGTCTGGCTCCATTCTTTCTTAAGGAGATCTCAGTAGCTATGTTCAGATTGTGATGTGCTTTTTCCACAATTCAAAGTATAATGTATAGTGTAGTACAAAGGGTCACAGGCTCAGAGTTGTGAGAGATTCCATTTCCAGTAGAGACAAGTAAAAACTAGTCATTTGTTGTTTTAACATTGGATAGAGTTGATAAGGGCAGTTATTTTGCATCAGAAGTCTTGGGTAACTGACTAATGGCTGTCATATGTTATCTAGAAATTCCAGAAGGCACAAGAAGAGGTAGTCAAATGTCTCCATAATGAAGAAGTTTTATTTAAGACCTTAACAGGTATGTCTGTTGATTTTAATTTGGAAGTAAAGTTTGCAAATGAGGAATATGTTCCCACCAGATCTACAAAAGCTCTAAAAGATATTGTACTTACATGTCCTTAATGAGTGGTGAAATGAATCTCCATGGAAGAGATTGTAATAACATGTACTCACCAAAAGTATGGTATCATTAAGATCTTGCCTGTAGAGACTGTGGATGCTGACAAAGTTGTTGAGGTATCCTATGGGTAACCTGGAAAAAGTGTACCAAGATCTCTCAGAGATGTGGAAGCAAACTACATCTGAGAGGTTGTTTGAAGTAGTTACTAAACAGAAAATGTTAGCAAAATCCATAAAAGTAAACATCGCCTTGTTGTAATAGAACTACTATTTTTTTCATTTTTATTGGTTCTTTTTAGTTATACATGGCAATAGAATATACAATGGCATAGTTGTAAAATTATGGAGTATATCTTATTCAAATTCAGTCCCCAGTATTTCCCCTTCCTTGCACCCCTATTATTCTTCCTCAACTCTACTGATATTTCTGTTATTTACCAAGAAATTTTTGTTAAATTAGTGTCTTGTTGATATACATGATGGTGAGAGTCACTGTGGTATATTCATATTTGTACATAGGAAATTTGAGTCTGATTCATTCCATGAACTTTCTCTATCCTATCCCTCTATCATTCTTTTCATTCCCCTTTGACTGCCAAGGAGGAGCATACCTGAGTCAAATGGTGGTTCCATTCATAGTTTTTAAGGAATCTCCATACTGCTTTCCAGATTGGTTGCACCAATTTGTAGTCCAACTAACAATGTATAAGAATACCCTTTTCCCATGTCCTTGTCAACATTTAGAATAGCCAAAAGAACCTTTGCAATAAAAGTGAAGCAGGAGGCATCACAATACTAGACCTCAGATTATACTACAGAGCTATTGTAACAAAAACAGCATGTTAGTGGCACCAAAACATGCATGAAGACCAGCCGAACAGACACAAAGAGGTACCCACATAAATACAATGATCTCATACTAGATAAAGGTGCCAAAAACAGAAGTTGGAGGAAAAAAAAAACAGCCTCTTTAGCAAATGGTGCTGGGAAAACTGGAAATACATATGCAGTAGAATGAGATTGTAACCCCTATCTCTCACCCTGTACAAAACTCAACTCAAAGTGGATCAAAGACCTAAGAATTAGTCCAGAAATCCTATACCTGTTTGAAGAAAATGTAGACCCAACACTCCAACATGTCGGCTCAGGAACTGACTTCCTTAAAAAGATTAATAATTTTAATAAAATCAGATATTGAGTATGTGGTCCCATCCATGAGGACCATACCATTAAGACTGTAGTAATCCACCATAAGGTACCCTTTACTTGTACTAGATTTGAGAAGAGGCAAACTGGGCTGAAAAGTGGAGAAGAGTATGGATGACTACTACTTTACTATTTGTATTTAAAGTTCTCATCTTTGAAGCACTATTTTAACTTACATTAGGTCATATTAGCTATCTCAACTTGGGGTTCATGGTACTACATTTTATCAAAGTACTTTCTAAATGCCAAAAACTCATTTTAAATTTAACTTATTATTCATTGTGTTTGAGCATTTATGGTATGAAATATAAAGCTGAGGAGAGAGTGTCAGATAAGTAAACCAATGATAACAGCACAGAATCTCCATATATGGAAAATTTTGTAAGTCCATACTTCTTAACATTGTAGAACATTTTTAAGCATAATATTTCAAATGAAATTTACAAATCAATAAAACTAATGCGTTAACTTTTTATTTGGACCTGAAAAATGTTTATTAATTTGTCATGAAGAAATGATATGTGTTGTATATACTTTAATATATATTCATGAATATTTCATGCATCCTTTTCTTGCAACAAACACAGTTTAGTAATAACTGATTTTTAAGTAATGCATGCACATTTTTTTCAATGTCTCTCATGATGGTTGCACCCCACTCTTTTGAGAAAAATTGAGCATAAAATCTGTGACAATTATGCAGTGAAATACAGTAAGGCCATGTCCTTTGTCAATGGTTGCAATTTAGCAAACGTTAATAATTGGAACCTATGTTGAATCTGTGAAAAAGCCAATTGGTTCTACTTTTATACTCAATATCATATAAATTCTTTGGCATACAAATTTAATACATAAATTTCAGATTTCCAATTGGATCAAATTATAATAATTTGTTTTAACATAACACGCATATACACAAATATCATATACAATACATTAAATATTATATATGTATACATGATTTATTTAGTTACCTTATTTCTCCCCCTGAATCTAGGGTTTGTTTGTAATTCAATATGCAGTCCAGGGCAGCATTATATTTTCCACAGCTCTTACTCTGAGTTTCTGTCTCTGGTTGATAAGAGCCAAAAAGCGAATGGGGAAAGGACTTAATGTCTCTAAGTTTCAATCTCACTTTGGGATAACCCCTGACCACAGGATAATCAGTTCCTGTCCCCATTTTTTGTTTTTTTAAGTAGACTCTCCAGAAAGATTTTTATAATTCTGCTTCTTTTCCTGAAAAGTTCCTGGTGGTTCACAAGGAAGGGAAGTTTCAACTAGGTCAAAGATAACTGGGTTTCACATAATTTATGTCACGTCTGAGAATGGATACTGTTATGGTTTGCATGTGAGATGCCCCCCAAAAGCTCATGTCAAACAATGCAGG
Organism: Aplodontia rufa; assembly: GCA_004027875.1. Classification (NCBI taxonomy): domain Eukaryota; kingdom Metazoa; phylum Chordata; class Mammalia; order Rodentia; family Aplodontiidae; genus Aplodontia; species Aplodontia rufa. The sequence continues at coordinate 11,048 of PVKS010039653.1, read as the reverse complement.
AAAGCTCAGAGGTAAAATTATTAGGTTATGAGAGCCTTAACATCATCAGTGAATTCCCTGATAGGCATTGACTGGTAACTGAAGGTAGGTAGGATGTGGCTGGAGAAGGTGGGTCATTGGGGGCATGCCACTGGGGGTACACATTTTGTACCTGGTGAGTAGAACTCTCTGCTTCCTGATGTGCTGCTGGGAGCCACTTCTGTCTGCCATACTCTTCCATCATGATGTTCTGCCTCACTTCCAGCCACAAGGAATGCAGCCAGCTTCAGACTAAGACCTCTGAAACCATGAGCCCCCAAATAAACCGTTCCTCCTAAAATAACTCTTGTCAGATCTTTTAGTCACATCAGTGAAAAAGCTGACTAAAACAGATACCAAGGCAACAACTAAATTAAATTTATGACATCAGTAGAATTAAATTTTTTAAAAGCATATTCCTTGCTGTAGGTAGTTGAGACACATTGTACTATATACCTCTATCTTTGCCATGAATAACACAATGCTAGGAACATGATTAAGATGCAGCCGGCAAATAGCTGTGAATAGATAGATTTATATCAATAAATTGTGTTACATTTTCTAAAGGGAAAAGTTCCTCATAGTGGATAACTATCTCAGCAGGGAGATTCTTTTCATCTGCCAGTTTCCAGGGGTGGAAATCATTACGTGCACACCAGGATTCTCACCATGGTTTTGTCACCGCTCTATTATCATGTGTCGGCAATGTCAGGCCATTCCATTTCAAAGAAAAGTACCTAAGGTCAGAATCAGATCTGAAGTTGGTAGAAAGAAAAGAATCAGGTAATCTATTAAGAACAATGTGAGTACGTGTCCCTGGCCAAAAATATCTTATAAACTTTAACCTTGAACATATTTAAGACTTTGTCTAAGACAGTCTTTGAAAATTAAAATAGCCCAGAGATCTGTAGCATATCATTGTCTAGGAAATTGGACAAAGAAAGAGTAAAAAAGGAAGAAGGGTTTCAGAGATAAGATTCACCGCCTCCACAATTCCATCCTAAAATTGTATACCTGCCCACAATATCATGAGACCCAACCTCAGCTCCTGCTTCTATATGTGTTGTATAATAGAAGAGGATCTTCATGTTTCTACTAATAGCTGGCTAAAAGTTTTCTGTGAATCCTCCAGCTAACAAAACAAAGCCAAACAAAACAAAAATATCAGTATAAAATTATATACATACAATTATATATAGAAATGTATAACACGTAAAGTATGCAAAATATAAATTTCATACATACACATGATTTAATTCCTTTTTATTTGCATGAATCTAGAAGTTCATTTAAAGTTCAATAAATAATCCAAAGATAATATATTTATCATATGTTTTAATTTCTCTTTCTAATTGATGAGAGGAAAAGAAAAGATGAAGAAGAAGGATGGGAAAGGGGCATAAATATAAAAGTTCCTAAGCTGCTGCATCTGTAGAATCACCTTCATTAGGAGATGCTTTTGTCCAAGACCTCAGATACTCCTTGTTATGGTTTAAATACGAGATGTCTCCAAATCTTATGAGTGAGACAATCAGGAAAGTTTAGAGGTGAGATGATTGGGTTATGAGAGTTTTTACCTTATTAATCAGTGAATGAATCTGCTGATAGGAATTAATTCAGGGGTAACTGTAGTTAGGTAGGGTGTGGCTGGAGGAAGTGGGTCACTTGGGGCATGACCTTGGGGTTTGTAGTTTTTGAACTGAGCTTTGTCTCTCTCTTTCTCTCTGCTTCTGGGTGGCCATGTGCAGAGCCACTTCCCTCAACCATGCTCTTCTGCCACAATGTTCTGCCAGGGCTCAGGCACAAAGCATTGGAGCTGGCCATCTATGGACTGAAACCTCTGAAACCTGAACCCAAATAAACTGCTCCTTCTCTGAAAATGTTCTTTTCAGGTCTCTTGGTCACAGGGGAAAAAAAGGACTAAAATTTTCCCCAAATAACTTTTTAGGGAAAAGAACTAATAAGAATTTAAAAATCAAACAGTCATGCAAGAAATCAAGACATACAACACAAAGAGAAGAAAAGAAATCTGCATGGAGTTCAAATACAGAATTATTAAATGTAAATTTTAAAATTACATATGCCCTGTTTGAAGAAGTAAATAATAAATTTAAAATTACTTGCAGGGAACAAGAAAATATGAGCCATATTGAGTATATTTAAGAAAAAACTAAAGAGAAAAATATTACAACAAATAGAAATGCACTTGACATCTCACTAGACATACATAAGATAAAAATGATACATTAAAAGGAATTATCCAGCATGTAGCACTGAGGAAGAGGAAAGAAAGAAAAGGAGGTAGGAAATGGCAGAACAGTGTGAAAATATTACACATTTGAGTAGAGTCTAAGGAGAAACATAATGGAGCAAAGGAACATTTGAAAATATCATGACTCAGAATTTTTAGAACTCATGTGAGACATGAATCCACAGATTTAATTAACCTCCAAATTTTCTAGCTTGATATTTTAAGCAAAATCCAGGATTAGACATAATATATCAAATCTTTTAAAAATTGAAACTATTTTATCATATTTCTTACACTAAATTGGAAGCCTAATTCATGTGCAAATATTCTTATCCATATTTCATTTTTCTCAAACACATGCATTAAATGTAACTTTATAAAATTTAAGAGAAAATATATTATTCCCATTATGTAGCAATTGAACTAAATAGGGAAATATTAATTATTGGTTTGTTTGTTTGTTTGTTTTTAAGTTAGGTGGGTTCTGGATATGAGGCCCCTGTCAGAGGAATCATAGCCCATGATACTCTCCATTTCTATAGGAAACCTCTTGACTCTTTTGATTGTTTCCTTGGTAGTACAAAAGCTTTTTAGCTTTATGGCATCCCATTCACTGATTTTTAACTTACTTCCTTCACTTTAGGAGACATGTTGAGAAAGTCTTTGCCTACTCCCAAATGCTGAAGTGTTAGACCTAATTTGTCTCAAAAATCTCAACTACAAAAACACAAACAACCCAATTAATAAATGGGCCAAAGAGCTAAATAGAAACTTCTCAACAGAGAAGTGGGAAGGGGAAGGGAGGGATAACGGTGGGTAATTGGGGGGGGCACTGTTGGGGGTAAATCTAATCTTCAGAATCTATATACATTTTATATTATTTTGTTAAAAACTTGTATGATTGTTCAAAAAATAAATTTCTCAATAAAAGAAAGTTAGGTGTTTTTTTTTCTTTTTCCAAATGCACCGTTGGCATAAATTCCCTAATTTTTGTCAGGTCCAGGGTTATGGTTTGGATATTAGGTGTCCCCCAAAAGCTCATGTGTGAGACAATGCAGGAAGGCTCAAAGGTGAAATGATTAGGTTATGAGAGCCTTAACCCAATCAGTGAATTAATCCTCTGATAGAATTAACTGAGTGGTGACTGAAGGTGGGTAGGTTGTGGAGGGAGGAGGTAGGTTGTTGAGGGCATGTCTCTGGGGTATATATTTTGTATGTGGCAAGTGGAACATCTCTGCTTTCTCATCATAGTGTGAGTTGCTTCCTTCCATCATACTCTTTCACCATGATGTTCTCCCTCACCTCAAGCCAAAAAGAATGGTGCCAACTGCCTTTGCAATGCAAGCTCTAAAATTGTGAGCCCTAAAATAAACGTTTTCTTCTCTAAAAATATTCTTTTGGGTCTTTTAGTTCACAGCAGTGACAAAGCACACTAAAACACTCAGCAACATACTTGCTATTATTTGTCTAACATACCTCTGTAGTCCTATTCTGTTATTATAACAAAGTAACTGAGAATGGGCTCTTAATAAAGAAGATAAGTATATTTAGCTCACAGTTCTGAAGACTGAAGGGTATGGCATTGGCATAAGCTTAGTTATCATTAAAAATTTATGGCAAATGGGATCAACACATAGGAGAGGGAAAGATCACATTACCAGACAGGAAACTAAACAGGTAAAAGGGTAGCAAGACTTGTCTTTAATAACAACCACAAATGAGAACTCACTCAGGGGTCCCACAAGAGCAAACCTATTCCCTTCTGAAAGCACACCCCAATGACCTGAGGAACTCTCACCAGACTTTACCCCTTAAATGTCTCACCACCTCAACACCAATACAATGAGCACCAAGCCTCCAACAAATGAGCACATTTCTCCCATGGATTTCCATAGGAATACACTGACTTCATTCGCCTAGATGAGACAAATGATCAAATGAAGAAGTCTTGGCCTATTGTTCCATTTTGCACTTTCAAGTGTATTCTCTTATCTACCTTTTGACAAATGTACATTTGAGTTCTAGAACGCTCACATGACATGGCTTGTCTTTCCATCCCCAACTATGCTGCAGTACCAGAAACTTCAAGTCCTGAGGCAATTGTAGGAAAAGATATTAATATGTTAAAAAATCCTTGAAGGCTAGGCTCCTGAAATAGAAGGCTTTCTCTTAGAATTGTAGTCATCAAGATCAAGTACTTCTAGGAAGGGATAGAGTTCCACAATAACAGTATATGTAATTTCTCATAAATTCAGAGACATGATTGATCATGAGGTCATGATAAAACCACGTTTAAGACCCCTCCAAACAAAACAAATACACATCCTCTTTCCTATGAAATATATGAACAACTCTGCAGTTAAAATAATACCATCAATTTTCTAAAAAGTAGCAAAGACTGTGATAAGATCAGAAACATTTTCCAGAGAATTACAAAAGCAAAACCCCTGTTGTTTATTGTGTTTGAAGATTTGATGTTAGGAAGCCAGTCAGGCTGTTTTTGTTTGACCAAAGGTAAACAAAAGAATTCACTTGAAAGTGGAAAATGGAACAATATGCTAAGACTTCTGTATTTGATCATTAGTCTCATCCTGCTCTACAAAATCACTGTGTCCCTATGGAAATTCATGGGAGAAATGGCAAAACCAAATTAAAACAGTTTATGCCCCATGTTCTTCTCTTTAATACCCAAGGCTACAAGTATTTGGGAGATAGAGCAGATTGTTACTTTAGATGTTTTGTTGTTTTAGTTTATGAAATCAGTCTGAGAAATAATTTTCTAGGTAAGTTTAAGTAAGAATCCATTGTTTGCCTTTAAGTCTTTAAATTCCTAGGACAATTGTTTTGCATAAAATTTTTAATCAGGCTTGCAACTCTTACAGAAAATCTTTTAAAAAGACTTTAATGCCTTCTTTACCCTTATAAAGATCCTATAAAGAATTATTGAGCATATCTATTTCCTTCCTAAAGGAGACAAGGTAGATGTCATCATTATTATTCAGAATTTTTATGTTTCCTTATTAATTGTGTATATCAAGCTAATAATTTTTCTCTAAATGATATAAATGTGATTTGTTATTACAGTGACTGTCAATCATGAATGTACCTAATTGAATTACTCACATATTGGTTTTCAATAACCTATTATTAAAATTGATTAGAGAATTTAATTTCAACTTGTATTCTTCTTTAAATTGTATATTACTATAAATTATTACAGTTTATTTCTTTAGATTACTTGCCAATATTGCCTTTTATGAAGTCAAAGGTAACTCAAAGAGAGAACATTAGCAAATATGTTCAATTTGAAATAAAAAGATATTTCATTGGAGGGCTTGGGATGTACAGTGCTAGGGGATTTTTGAGTGAAGGAAGAGTCAGGATCTCTTCCCTCAGCAAGCATTGTTAGACAAATCCTATGGGTTTAGGGAGTCATGTAGGGTAACATTCTCTCTCATCACTCCTATTATTACTTACTTTGTAGTGTAATAACTCTTTTGAGCCAATGAAGTCACTTAATTTCTTTTGGGAAGTCCTATTAAACATATGCTATTCAGTAGCATATAAAATATCTTTATATATCTATGTTAAAAATCTCTTAGAAAGACCAACAAAAGACTTTCAATTAACCCAGATATTTGGATAAAGAGTTGGGGAAAGTTCTTTGCACTAAAGTTATTTCCACATAATAAACCCATCTGGGATCCTAATCCCCTAGAACTGCTGGAGCCAAAAAGTTAAATTATTTCAAACAAAGCAAAAAAAAAGTTTCTTTGCAATCTTTGGAAAGGAATGTATCTGTTGAAATGCCTAAGAGAGTTTGTAAAATTTACAAAAGCCTATATTGAAAAATAATTGGAAGCCACCCACAGCATCCTATAAAGAAATTTCCAATTTTCTATCCTTTTTCATTCTGACACTGTTGGCATTCTTGTCTGTATCATGGAAATGGAAACCCAATCATTTTTACCCGATGTTTGACAATATAGGATTTGATTATATTATTAAAAGTCTTCATTTCTATTCTCTGAAGATAATCTAGAATTTCTATTAAATAATGAATATATATTTATGAATATATATATCTCTCCCTCTTATTTATTTTCACAATTTCAGGGACATATAAAACTGACTAACATCTATGTCTATCTTGCTATAAATAAACACCATTTTAATCTTTACAGGTCATCATTATATCAAAGAGCAAAACACGCTAAATGGATACAAGGACCTAGGTCAAAGAAAATACCATTCCAACCTTTAAAATCACCATAGTCATTGAGTCTAGAAAATGAGGTAAAAATACACATTTCTTGATCAGTAAATATGGGTAATCAAATACATAAATATGTTTCTATGTCAAAAAGTTTTCTATGTCAGAAAAATTTTATGTACTCATGCAAACCATGGATTCCTTGAGTATACTTAGGGTATAGTAAAAATCTGGTTAATTATTTTTTGTTGAATTTTTTATTTAAAAATATTTAATTGATAAAACAATAATTGTATATGTTTAAGTTGTACAGTTACAATTTAGTGTACAATCAAATCCAACTCCATCATTATATTACCCTATTGTTACCATCTGGTGTGTGTATATGTGTGGGTGTGCAAGGTAAGCACACTTAAAATCTTTTCTTATCAAATTTAAAATAGTTAACTATAGTCATCACATTGTACATTAGATCCCCAGAACATACACACCTTATAAATGAAAGTTTGTGCCCTTTGACATTTTCCCCAGTCCCTATCCCCTAACACTGTTGTACTCTGCTTGTACAAATTCAGCTTTCTTAAACTCTGTAAGGAGACCATGTAGCGTTTCTCTCTCTGTGCCAGGTAGATTTCACTTAATGTGTATCCTCCAGCTTCAATGATGATGTCACAAAATGACAGGATTTTCTTTTCTTTTTGTGGTTGAATTATATTCTCGTTTGCATGTGGCATGTTTTCTTTAACAATTCATCCTGCTATGAACACTTAAGTTGTTTCCTACTTAGGTAATGTAATGTTTCAATGAACAACATTTGACAATATTAGAACTGCTTTCACTATATCCAAAAAAATTTGGAATGTATCTCCATCTTTGCATCTCTCAAAATTTTTCTACTTTCATTTTGATTTTGTCTTTGTCATATTGATTACTCAGGAGGGTGCTGTATGATTCAACATGTATAGGAATTTGCCAAATTTATTCCTACTTTTAATCTCTAATTTTTATTACTGTGCTAAAAATGCTTGAGATAAATTCAAACTTCTTAAATTTGGTAAGGCTTCTTTTGGACAATGTTATGGTTTATCCTGGACAATGTTCTGTTTACTCTTGAGAAGAACATAATTCAGTGTTGTTGGATTGAATGTTCTGTAAGTATCTGTTGGTTCCATTTGGTATATAGTGTTATTCAAGTCCATTGTTTCCATATTGATTTTCTGTCTGATCAATCTACCATTGAAAGTGGAATATTGAAGTCCTTACAATTATTATGTTGCTGTTTATTTCTCTCTTCAGGTTTATTTTGTTGATATAAGTATCCACCTTGCTCTTTTGATTATCATTCACATGAAATATCTCATCTAATACCTTCCGTTCATATCAATGTCCTTAAAGCTAAAGTGCATCTCATGTCATCTTTTGACTACAAAATTCAATCTATTACATTTAGAATAAGTATTAATAACTATTTACTATTGATGTATTGATATTTTGTTTTTTCTGTCTTATATTTCCTGTTTCTTCCTATCTTGCAATCATTCTTTGTGATGTGAAGATTTTTTTATAGTAATAGTATATTGTTTCTTTTTCTTTGAATTTTGTTTGTCTACCAATGTGCTTTTGTGTGTGTGTGTGTGTGTGTGTGTGTGTGTGTGGTTACCATGGAAATATGTAAAATATTTTATAGCAGTAACATTTTATTTTAAGCTGATGATTTGACTTTGATTACCTATAAAACCCCTACACTTTCGTTTCTCCCTCCTTATCCACATTTTATACTATTTATCTTATAATTGCATCTCTTAATATTTTATATCCATTAAAATTATTAAAAGTATAATTATTTTGGGCTGGAGTGGTGGCTCAGTGGTTTCAGTGCTTGCCTTGCATGTGCAGGGACATGGGTTCAAACCCCAGCACCATATACACAACAAAGTGTCTCAGCAACAAAAGCCACATGAAAAACTAAATTATCCAGAATATATACACATTCTATATTATTTTGTTAAAATCTTGTAAGGTTGCTCAAAAATAAAATAAAAAAAATAATAAAAAAAAATTCTCTCTCTCACACACACTGTCCCTCTCTCTTTAAAAGAAAGTATAATTATTTTAATACATTTGTATTTTAATTTCTATAGTAGTGATAAAACTGATTTATACACTACCAATACAGCAGTAGGAAATTCTGAGTTTGACTAAATTTTTACCTTTATAATGAATTATATACTTTCATATGTTCTCAGGTTGTTTCTTGATGTCCTTTTGTCCCAACTTGAAGACATTCCCTTTGGCATATCTTATAAGGTAGGTCTCATGGTGATGAACTTAGCTTTTGTTTGTAAAGAAAGGTCTTCATCTCTTCTTAATTTCCAAAACAGAGCTTTACATACTATGGTATTGTGTTTGGCAATTTTCTCATTCATTTTAACACTTTGAATGTATCATTCTATTCCATCTCAATTGGCAAGGTTTTCATTGAGAAATCTGTTGATACCTCTACCCATATTACTTTTTATGTTGTGATAAATCTTTTCTTTTGCTTATTTCAATATTCTCAGTTTATCTCTGAATTTAACAATAATTAATACAACTTTTATTATTCTTATTTGGGTTTATATTACTTGTATTCTTCTATCTTCATGAATCTAGATATCTCTATGCCTCCCAAGATTTTTGGAAGCTTTTAACTGATATCTCTTTAAATAAGCTTTCTGCCCATTCTCTTCCACTTTCAGGACTTCAATAATTCATATGTTCATAAAGCTTAATGGTATTCCACAATGCTCTTATGCTTTCTTCACACATATTCATTCTTATTTTTTTCTGATGTAGGACTGAGGTCAGAAAGCCACCCTGATAAATCAGATAGGCATGTTAAAATTATTGATAACTTATTAGAGTTTGTAATACATAGATATTAAAATAAATTATCCAAAACAAAATCCAAGAGAAATAGCAAAAAGCAAAAAGAAGAGGGAAACCTTTATTTTTATAATAGGTATATTTTTAATCCTTTATTTTTCACAACTTAATCATTTAAACTTTTTTTAAAGAGAGAAGGACAGTGAAAAAGAGAGAGAGAAAGAGAGAGAAATGATTTTATTTAGTTTTTCATGTGGCTTTTTTTACTCCAAGACTTCATTGTGTAGGTGGTGCTGGGGTTTGAACCCATATCATTGCACATGTTGAGCAAGCGCTGTAACCGCTGAGCCACAGCTCCAGCCCCCATTTAATTTTCTTCTATTTGGCAGAATGGATGTAAATGTTTCATACAGCCATTCCCACATACACTTAGGTTTGATTTTTGAGTACATTTAGATATTTCATTTTATTGTCTCCTTTTTCCTTTCTCCTGCCCCAATTCCTCAACCTTCTCCTCCTCCTTCCTCTTTTTACTTGTTGTTCTTATTTCTCTTTTTAACAGAGTCATACATTAACATGAACAGATCTCTCTCTGATCTTCATTGTTCACCTACTCCTTAAAAAGATAAAATGGCAGTGGGTTTCTCCCTCATGCTCACCCACTAGCACCATGTTAAACATACAGATGCTGTTATTGAGCATACAAAATTAAAGATGCCCTGCAATTAAATCCATTAACCTCTCCAGAAGGATGCTCTTAAGTGAATATTGATAATGTCCATTAGGCTTACATGCTGTGAAGAGGATAAAGATGAAAACAGAAATGATAGAAGCAGAAAAGAAAATTTAGAATCTGACTTCTAATAGGCAGCATGAGAGTTTCCTAGAAAATAAGCACACCATCAAACATGCCAATTAATCCACACTACACTAATGCCCATAAGAAGACAGATGAGGGGAACAGGCATATAGGTAGAGTACAAAATTAGGCACGTCATAGGTAAGACCACCCTGAAGGGTTCACTTTCAAATGCATTCCAGAATATAGAATCAGGACTGCAATATCCAACTCCAAAATAAAGGCTGGATATGAATCAGTGTTTGAAATTACCAATATAGTAAAAATTTATTTCCAGCCTTGGTCCAGGTGATAGTATAGTATTCAAAACTATAGCAAAGAACTCTGTGAAGGGAGAGAGCTGTGCTCGGAGACGGCCCCCCCAGGGTGCCCGGTCGCTCACCGCCATTACGAGCCACAGGACTACATTTCCCATCTGCTGCATAGGTGGGGCTACAGAGCATCTGTCCAAAGGAGGAGAAAGTTCTCTGTTTGGCTAGAAACGGTGGCAAGTCCATTAAGTTCCACGCTCACTAGTCACAATCCCCCATCGGCTACAGAAGTAGCCACGACTGCGGATGCGAGCAGAGCCACAGATACTGTTGCTGAACCAGTCCCTATCCTAAGTAAAACACTCATCTTCCAAGCCTGCACATTGTGGGGAGCAATTCTGGTACCGGGAGACAGCCTGCAGGGGGCCACAGACTGAGAGACATTCACATTGAGGTCCCAGAGACACCCTCAATATCTATAGATACAAGATTTCATTAAGAATTTTTTATTTATTATTTTTATTTTCTTTTACTTTTTTAGCTTTTAAATTTTTTATTTTTTAAATCATTATCTCTTTTTAATTTTTATTC
>PVKS010039652.1:0-17119 GCA_004027875.1 Aplodontia rufa | reverse complement strand
TCCCCTTTTTCTTTTCCTCTGTTCTTTTCCTTATTTTGGGTAGCTTCCACATATCAGAGAGAATATTCAACCTTTGTCTTTTTGAGACTGGATTATTTCATTTGGCATGATAGTCTCAAGTTCCATCCATTTTTCCGGCAACTACCATAAAGTCATTCTTCCCTACAGCTGATTGCTTGTTTATACCACATTTTCTTTATCCATTCATCTGTTGAAGGGTGCATTGCTTCATACATAGCTTATCTATTGTGTATTGTGCTGCTATAAACATTGATGTGGCTACATTGCTGTAGTAAGCTGATTTTAGATCCTTTGACTGTATACTAAAGAGTAGGATAGCTGGGTCAAATGGTGGATCCATTCCTAGTTTTTATTTACTATTTTTCTGAGGGCTACAAAAGAAATCTCTCCAACATTGCAGAATTTTTTATTAGCAGTGTGAAAAAGAAGAGGTCATTCCTGGCTAAGGAATTTAATTAAGCAATTTTCTTTGTACTTCAATCATCACAATAACATAGACTTTCTGAAACTTTCTTCAGGATTTTCAGTCATGCACTATCTAGGGGAGCCCATAGTCACTTCCCAGACAGCCACCATGACACTACAACACTGTATCAGTTCAACCTGAGGGCTAGTCATGAAGTCTTTTATAAAATTCTTCCTTACCAAACAGAGTTAAAACCATTGTCATCCTTCTCATTTTATTATACATATTAATAATTAATTGCTCTAGGGGCCAGAGCAGTGGCTCAGCGGTAGGCAAAGTGCTCGCCTGGCATGCTTGAGTACCCAGGTTAAAAACCCAGCACCACATACACAACTGAGTGTCACAGGAAAAAAAAAGATGAAAAAATAAAAATGATTCTTTCCCTTTCTCTCTCTCTCTCTAAAAATAAATAATTGTCCTCATATCCTATCCACACATTTGCATTTAATTGTTATACAGAGCTGCCTGCTCATTCCAAAAATCAAAAATATTCCCTTGGAATTCGTTCTCATACTCAGACCTTGAAAAGTCAGGGGAGACATCATCTACCTACCCAGCTTTGTGTATGGAAGTTACCTAGGATGGAGCTCTAAATGTGCGGGTCAAAGGATCCCAAAGATTTACAGGAGGATGAATGGGATGGGATGAATTGTTGTGGTGTGAATTTGGGATTACACTTGCAATGTCTATTAATTCATTCCCATCACAACCTCCATTTCCAGGCAGGTAGAAATGGACTTTTTTGCTTCCTACATAACAAGAAATTTGCCCAGCTGAGCAGGAAATAAATATGAAGCTCTAGAACACAGACTTCCTTTCTTTCCTGAAATTTTGAGCTTTGAGGATGGGAATGGAATGTAGCGGGAATGGAAGAGAAGGTGATACTTTTGCAGGAAAAGAAGGATAGCAAGGAATTGAAATGGCTATGAGTTTGCTAAGTCGGGGAGGGCTGGTGGACTTCCATCCCCTATTGTTGTCCTCACTTATCTTGAGACGCATTTAAGGGAAGTTACAGTTAAGAAGTCCCAGGCTTAGTTGAACTTCTTCCTGCCTGCAAAATACTTAGAATTAGTGAGTCCCTAGAATGCACATGCACTTGTATAACTTAGACCCAAATATCAAAGAGAGATACATAAGTGCCATGTAAAATCTACCCATTCTCAATAAGGACTTCTGCATTTCTCTGAAAGAGGATATGAAAAGACTGCTAACGATGCTTGAAATTTAGTTTTGCTCTAGCCAAATACAATGGGGTCTTGGAGTTAGATGTGATTTGATTTCAGGTAGATAAAGTTTTATGACAGGGATTTCATGCAGACCTGCCTTTACAGCCTAAGGTTCATACCCACTACACCTAATCATTTTTTTCTATTCTTTACTTTATACAGCTAAATAATTAATTTCCTCAATAGCCTATCAATATGTCTTTCTTTAATTGTTAAACATATGTTAATAATTCAAAAATCAACTGGTGACCTCTCAACACTCCTGTGATTTTTGCAGGTCTCAGAGCTCTTTGAAGAGGATCTGTCACTCTTGAAGCCAGCATTAGCTAAAAGCTTTCTGTGTTTGTTCTCTCTCTAGAAGGCATCCTTCTTGCCAACAAGGTCTTGGGGTTAAATGGAAGGCAGAGTTCAAGGATTCTGAAGCTCTGATTCAATTATAGTAAATGGGTATAAGAGAACCAGATATGTCACTGTTGAATGCATCCGCCCAGACCTTGGGGAATAGCTTTCTTTTTTATTTTTTATTTTTTATTTTTTAACTGAAGATCTTTGTCATTGGAGAAATCTCACCCCTGGGATTTGAGGTTGCACGAAATTATTTTACCCAACTTAACTCTCATTTCAAGCAGAAAGAGGTGTTAATGAATGGGTAATGTGGTCAAATATAGGCTTCCAACCGATCATGTTCTTCTTCCACCTTTCCCCTATGTCATACTCAGTTCCTGGGTCAGCGTGATATCATGGCTGCCAGGCTTGGAAGGAGAACAGGCCTCCTTCTTCTGTGAGTCTTTATTAGATTTCTTAACACTGGGTGGTCTGGGATGACACTTTACCCACATCAGCACAGATTCTTCTGATTAAAGTCATTCTGGCTACCAGGCCTTTGTCAAATGCATAGACCATACAGGTTTAAAGATGTACAGTACCTTAGAAAAAGTAGAATTAGAAAAAAAAAGTAGCATTAGTAAAAGTCCACCTTACAAATACAGGAAATATGAGTAGGAGTCTTGTCCAAGGCCAACTAGATGGTTAAAGAGAAAACTGGGGGGCATGAACCCACTTTCTTTTCAGTTCTTCAAATATTCTACCCTGTGCCCTGAATCTCAGAATCTCAGAGCTTTACTTTCTTTTTTCTTTTCTTTTTTTTCTTCCTTGAATCTAATTTTCTCTGTGGCATTTTGGGAACCCTCCAGTAACTGCGCATCAGCAGGAAGATTATTTTAAGCTGAAAAAAAATCTCGGAACTCTGCAAGCTCTGAATATCATTAATTTCCATATGTTCTGAAAGTTATTAATTGTTTTTCATGTGTCTTCATCCCTGATATCATTTCCTTCTTGCGTTCTTGGAACAATATTGCCTACCCAGGTAAACTGTTCTTTTGCTTTAGTGCTCTGCCAGTCTGAAATGATATTTGACATTTGACATCTGGGTTCTTTGCCTGTGGTATGGATGGCCTTGAGCCAGATTCAATTTGCTGCATTCAACACATTATTTGTTAGTCTTTGAAGTTGGATTATACAGTATTACTCATTTGTGATATCGTTACACTAGGTAGGATTTTGGAAATAAAATATTCTAAATATTAATGACGATGAGCATGTCTGTCAGACACACACTAAAGACTACCAAAATTATTTGTGGCTTTTACTGCTGAAATGAAATGATACTTAATTCCAGGGGTATCTCCAAAAGTCAGAATCTCATATCCCAGAAGACCAGAGCACCAGAACTCAGCATTAGTGCACATCATAAAATAGGACTATGCTCTTAACAGGATGCAGAACATATTTAGCAAGGCTGGGATCTTCCCCAACACAGGCCTAAGCTCTAATGGGGCTACCAATTCCAAGTGTCTCTGTGAATGAGCCAAAAGAAGAATTTCAAGAATCCCAAAAGAAGACTGAGCCAGGGAACCACAGAACCATGGAAATATACCCTTGAGGGAAAAGTACCTGGCAAATCCTTTAAGAGTCTGGGATATAAACCACCCCAGCCAAAGGCACAGTGGGCCAATGATCAGTCTTGCTTCCTGCCAGAAGATGCATGTCCACGTTTCTGGCATGGGTAAGATACAGCTCAGATGAAGTAAAATCTAAAAGCTAAAAAGTATTTTAATTCTCCTGTACAAACCAGCCAGCTCCTTTTCACACTGTGAGAAACAGACACATGAAGAACATTTCTACAACTTAAAAAATATCACCACTAAAACTGTTCACTAGTTAATCCCTGCCTATATACAGGACCCATGTACAAAGTTTCAATTAAGAGTTAGTGATCTAAGGAGAAAGCTCACCTTCAGATGAACTCATATGTATTCTTTTAGATATCAAAGTTAGATCCTTCCCTATAGTTTAAATTTTTGATTGCCTGGGAAGTTACTACTAAAATTAGTGTTAAACTGTAAAAGCTATTATTAGCCTAAGTTTATCATTTTGTACTTGACATGAGTTTTAACTTTTTAATCCTCATTAAATGAGCCTAATTGCTTATTTTTTTATTTTAAGACATTTCAAAGATGTCTAAGAAATATGTAGGGTCTAAATAATAAACACATTTTCTATCAGTTGAGATGCCTTGACCTCAACCTACTTCTTCTCAACTCTGTTGTTCATGCAGGTCATAATTGGCTTCCACACACTTGGGCCCATGAAATAAGAAAAACTTACAGGGGCTAGCTGGTTGAGTGCTGGGGGAATCTGGCACAGCCAGCAAGGGAAATGAGTGAGAAAGAAGAGCAGAACACAAATTCCCACTCCAGCCAGGGTGACTGGTTGTTAAGCAAAAAGGGAACAGCCAGGGTAGAAAGGGAATCACCTCATCTGCACAGAAGGACTTCAGACCCACCAAGTTTGGAATCATTTAAAGACCTGAGGCTGAGTATCTCACATCACCCACAACATGGAATGTGTCCAACAGACCGATGTTCATAGTTGCAAACAGGAAAGACATTTTCTTCCACCTCAATTATGTTCCTATCACAGACATAATTTCAGTTTGAAAAGATCTGAAATTTAGAGAGCCAACCTTCCTTCCTCCCTTTGTTTCTTCCCTTTCCTTTTTTCCCCTCTCTCCTTTAGACAGAACCAAAATTCAGTGAGATGAAGCTGTGGGTGGTCTCTATGAGAGCCTCGCAGTTGTTCAAGATTCCAGACAGTCTGGCCAGCTTATTAGCTCAGCATCAGGCCTAGCATTGGTATCCAATAATGGATTGAGTGGGTCTTTTCTAAGGGCACATAGAGATTACTAAACCCAAGTAGCAAGGAAATCCACAAAACAATCTACAACACACCCATTCATTTGAAAACATCCATCAAACAGGTGGAAAGGTAAAAAAAGAAATAAACTTTCCCTATCTAGGTCACTAGGATGTGAATGCTTCATAAATGTTCACTCATAAAAATAGCCTTTGATTGAAAGGGTGAAAATCAAATAGAGTATTAAAAGAGATCTCATTTTCTAGCACAGATTAAGTATACTGCAATGCCTCATTTTTGTTGTAGTTGTTATGGTTTGGTTTGGTTTAGGTGATAGGTATTAAAACAGGGCCTCTTGTGTGCTAGGCAAGTGCTCTACCACTAAGCTACAGTCCTAACCCCCAAGAACTGCCTAATCTGGGTTTAGATTTGTGCATATTTCAGATTAACCAATATAAGATGGCATAGGTAGACAGAACAATTGCATCCCTCTGGCTAAAAGCGTAAAGTGAAATGCAATGACAGTCTTCATTAACCTGTGTAAAGTGTTTATGTCCCTTTAAATGGTTCTATCATTCTTTAAGTAAGTTAGCTCTGGTCACCCCAACTTGTGCTCTATACAGTCAGTGACACAAATGGCTACTTTTTAGGAAGAGGACTGCCTCCAGTATTAGTCTCCCAAGCTACAAATGTGATTTAAAACCTTTCATCCAGCACTTTATCTGTGGCAAGATGCATTGCCTATCCCCTGAGAAGTCATGAGTGCAGTCTCTCTTTAAGGGCACTTAAAGTGGACTGAAATTGAATAATCTTTGCAATTTACTATGGCTATTTCCCTGTGGTATACAAAAAACAAGTTGGAAATGTAAAGAGCTCAGAGAATCAGAGCAAACCAAAGGATTTGGGGTTTGGAGAAGAGCCCATCATCTTCTCCACTCCTTATAACCACCCACCTCCAAGCCACAAATGAAAGAAAAGTATTCACAGATAATTTGAATGATTTCTGTGAATGTGACTCATTTAGATGAAACATATGGAAACTCACTTTGACAAAAATGCACTGGGGGTTGGGGGAGCCAGAGGGAAGAAAATAATCCATTTGACTAAATTATATCAAAAGCAAGGTTTTCTCAGGATGCCTCCTTAACATTACTTATATCCTCAATGAGTTATTCCACATTTATAAAAACAGCTTATGCTCTATATAAAGACTTTAAAATTGTTATGCTTCTCTTCATTTAGATTCAAAGAGACAGAAGGCAATCTCTAGATCTAAAATGTGATTGTGGTTCTAGAATTTGGAGTACTGGATTTTTCCACTGGTTTGACTAACAGGGATCTGTCATATCTCCCCTTCCGTTGGCAAAGTGTAGGTCCTGTGTTACAGAAACTGATTCCCTAAGGACCTCAAGTACTTAAACTCACATAACTGGAAAAGCTGTCTCAAAGTTATAAATTTGTCCTGATGATAACTACTGGCCCAAAAGTTGTGGCATAAAAGAAGTTATTTTTATTCTCAACATGACACCATCTAAATGCATGTGAGGAAGTGGTTTATTTTAAGTTGTTTATGTGCAGTACAGTCCAGGATGCACCCAAAAATAGTGTTGAAGAGTGTCCACATTTTCTCACAAGGTGGTTAAAAATGTGGGGTCCTGATCCTACAGCAATGAGTGTAGGTGGGGAGATGCATTAGAATACTTTCAGTTTATCAAAAATTTTATTGAGGGGCTGGAGCAGTGGCTCGGTGGTTAAGGCACTTGCCCGGCAATGCGCAAGTATTTAAGTTCAACCCCAGCACCACGCACCCAATGCAGTCTTGGAGCAACAAAAGCCACATAAAAAACTAAATAAAAAATTGTTTCTTTCTCTCTCTCACTGTCTCTCTTAAAATTTTTTTTATTGATATCAATTACATTTTGCAAAGTGTTTGGCTTGCCATTTTGGAGAGCATGGTGATACTTTTCATCATTGGAGAGTCCCACTGAATAAATTGTTTTATAGGGACAATGGACATACAGATAATATTATATTTTGATAACCCAACTGCCACAGTTACACATGCTGAAACCTCATTATTTAATCATCTATATTGATTAACAGGACTCCTCTTTCAGAGGGGTGTAGGTGAGAGGATTTTTTTCTAACCACTTGGTCCACTAAAAAGACAGATCCCATGGTGAAGCTGTGAAACACCTCAGTGGCAAATGAATGGTTCCAAGAATTAGAATACAACACCCCTTGGAATGCTCATCTTCAATCTTCTGCTTCTGCCAAGATCTTTTTCCACTCTGTCTCTGTCTTTTCCCACCCCACTCACTGCTCAAGGGTCTGGTTTCATAACCTTTGAACTCTAAGTAGGCATTTGAAGAATGTTGTATTGAGAATATCACCTATCATCTTCAAATGCAGCCAGCGCAATTGCTACAGCATTTATCCTTGCGGATCAGGCTGTGTGCATGTGATTCTTCCCAGCTGACCCTGATTTACTGTGTCTAGAAAAGTGAGTCCCGAGCATCTGTTTTGCATGCCCAAGGAAAACAAACAAGTCAGGAGACCAGTCTTGATTTTAATAACATCTAGACGTAATACAGCAAGGTTGATGTACCATCACACTTGTGAAAGTGGGACTCAGCCCACACTCTCTCGCCAGCCACCAGGCATCCAATTAAATACCTGCCAGCCAGCGAGCCAAGTGTCTGAAGAGAGGCCAGGAAACCTCAGTACTGATAAGGTTAATTTAATCAGTTACTCTTTGCTAAGTGCCTGTGAGTCACTCCCAAAATTTAAAACACAAATACAAAACACAAATGCGAACATTTCCCAAGTATGTGGAATTCCTTATGGTTCTCTCCTCCCTCTCAGCTCCCCTTTCCTGAGTCACACTTACCTGCAAGAGCCCTATCCACTGGCAACCAGCATTTTATGACATGAGATTTGGAACCTCAAAAAGAGGAAGGAGATGGGCCCTCCTTGGTACGTTTGTAAATCCAGTAAAGCTTGGAGCACTTCTGCATTGTGGGAAAAGTCCTCTCATCCTGCAGCAGGAATGGGTTCTCATGTGTGAAGTTCTGCAAAAGGAAGGACAAAATTTAAATGTAAAGTAAGACAATCCGACCTGCAGCTAGTGGCAGTCAGAGATGGTCCACAAGGAGGAAATGCAGTTTGTGCTCAAAGACTGCAACACACCCAGCTTTGAGCATCCTGGCTTTGAGGCTGTCAGGTAGGGAGTGGAGATAGGGTGACTCACTCCCTCCCCTTCACCGCCCTCCTGGAGAGCTTTTCTCAAACTATGAATTCTATGCGATAACTGAAATCCACACATTGATTTTTATAGGCCTCAGGAAAACAAAGACCATAATTTTAAGTGTTTGAAAACCCAGACCAAAAAAATAGAAGAAGAAGAAAAGAAATTTAAGTGTGCCAGTAAGCATTATGGGATGGTCTTCTTACTTAGTATGTAAGGAACCAAGGCCTACCCTGATTTTTAAACAACTAAATAGTGATGCTCTCAGCAGGGGCCCAAGCCAGGTGTGGATAATGGTATTTAGCAATATAGACAAAATGTATGCTAACATATTCACTATAGAAATAAAACAATATTGGTTATTATCCCTCCTAATGATTGTTTTACAAATGTAAATTAGAACATAATATTTTGAAATTGTATCATGACATAAGACCTTCCTTTCACCAAAATGAGTTGCAAATTTAAATGACTAGATAAGAAGAACTAGAAGAAAATGCGGACCAGTGGTTATGGAACCAAAGGATGGGAATTGTCCTATGTACAAATGACTGTCACACACTGAATGTCACAGCTGTGCCTCAGGAAAATCAGAGCACTGATATATCTAACTAACTCAAAACTAAAAGCATTCAAACAAAAGAAAAAAATAGTAACATAACAATAATCACTAACAGGAAAGTACATAAAGCTGGGCATGGTGGTGCATGCCTGCAATCTCATCAGTTTAGGAGGCTGAGGCAGGAGGTACCAAGTTCAAAGTCAACTTCTGCATTTTAGTGAAGCCCTGTAACACAAGACCCCTTGTCTCAAAATTTTAAAAAATAGTAATAAGAAAATTAAAAAGGGCTAGGGATGTGGCTCAGTAGTTGAGCACCCCTGAGTTCAATCCCTAGCACCCAAAAGAAAAAGAAAAAATACATAAAATTGAAAGTCTACAACTGGATGAGAATAGTGAAGTGAACAGGTAATCAGGATAATGGGCCCCATCTGAAAGCTAACTAGCAGCGAGAGAGATTAATGAATAACTTTAAGGCTTTTGAAAACAAGACTATGGGGCTCATCTGTGGAACCAACTCCTTATTCTCAGAGGTAGGTGGGAATGAACACAAATGGGAAGGATCTGGGGCTCATTTTCAATGCCTGCTAATTGATGCCCACACCCAGGACCAATATAAACCTGGGCTAGCACACCAAGCCGGTATCCTGCTCTAAGGTCCCTCTTTGCCTTGTGGAGGTTGTTTCTTCTTTCCCTAAATAAATTCCAGGTTTTTTTTTACCCTTCCCTTCCATGATTGTCCATGGATTTTGTCTTTCAAATTCACGAGACAAGATCCCAGAAGAAAATTGGTGTCAAGTTACTGGGTATAGCGGCTAACATTAAAGCAAGCTATTTTTGACTGCAGAGATCGGCAGCCAGAGGACTTTATTCATCATCTTTAAACTCCCCACTTCACAACCAAGGAAGAAAAAGTTGTCAGCACAGAAAACAGACAAGTTGAGTATATTTAATGTAGCCAAATCAATTAAAAATTAATGAGAAGGAATGAGGCAATAGCTCAGTGGGAAAGCACTTGCCTTCCCTGCACAAGGCCTTGATTTCTAACTCCAGTACTACGAAAAGCAAAAATCAAGGAGATGGTGAGCATTCCACAGGGAAAAAAGTTAAAGGACGTGACCAGGCAATTTGTAAGCACAGCAATTCAAATGTGCAATAAACTTGTTTTTTAAGTATAGTGTCCTCAGTAATCAAAGAAATGAAATTTTTAAATACAGATGCCTTTTTCACTTATCAAGTTGGCAATTAAAAACTAACAATAGAGCCTGTTGCCAGAAAGAACAAGGGGAACCCTACCAACTATGGGTGGGAATGACAACTGAGCATTTGGCACTAGGTATCAAAGGGCTAAAATCTATTTTTTTATTTGATATTAGGATTCCGAATTTAACATACTGAAATAATTATTGATAATAACAAAAGTGAAACTATAACATTCATCACAGGGTATTTAAGAGGGAAATAGTATTAGATAAATAAACTAATAGACATCTATACAACAGAATAGTGGGAAATTTAAGATTAGATGGGAAAATGTTCATGGACTATTAAGCTTTAAGGTTGGTTATTCAATATGTATATATACACATATATATGAATTCATATTTATGTATATATATGAATTCATATATATGTATATATATGTGTGTGTGTCTGTGTCTGTGTATGTGATTGCTCCATGACTTATGATAGGGTTACATATTGATAAATCCAACATAAATTAAAATTATTGTAAGTTGAAAATGCATTTGATACACCTAAACCATCGACCACCAAAGTTTAGCAGCATGGCACACTCTAGAGCCTTGATTGTCTCTCTCTGTGATTGTGTGCCTGGCTGGGAGCTGTGCTGCTCAGCTCACAAGAGGATCAGACTACACATTGCTAATCCTGAAAAAGATTGAAATTCAAAGCACAGTTTTTGCTGAATGATTCACTTTTGCACCACCATAAAATCAAAAAATAGTCACACCAAACTGAGTCAGGCAGTGGGGTGGGAGAGCAGGTTATGATGACATATATACTCAGGAAAAGACTAAAAGGAAGTAACTAAAATAACAGTGGTGTCTATAAGGGGATTGTGGATACATTCATTTTCTTCTTTTTGCTTGTCCATAGTTTCTAAATTTTCTGCAGATAATGTGTAACATTTTATAGAAATTTCTGGGTTTTTAAAAATAGGTTTTTTAAAAAAGCTTAAAAGAAAAACAAACAAACCAACAGGCTTCGGTTTCTCCCACCAAACTAAATGGCTTTCATTTACTGCTTCCAAGGTTCATGCTGCCTCTCTCCCCTGATCTGCATCCAACACTGTAATAATTTCCTTCACATCATGAAAAAATTATCCAAAGCCCTAAGCTCACTCATTCAATTAACTCCCTACCTCTTTCTTATTCAATATTCAATTAACATTGAATCATTTTAAGTCTATTTTAAAACTTGGTTAATTTGGCTTTTTTTTTTTTTTTAGCAACCAGCTCCTCTTTGTACTTCTGAGTCTTCGGATCTCTCTGAACAAAGAGGGTATTTGTAAACAGGCAATGCTACAACGCTATTTCTCTGCACAGGGCTGCTTCACCTACCCTCCATTGTCCCTTCTACAGACCAAGAAAAGGTGCAGCAAGATGGGACCAAGCAGGAGCTTCCAACTTGTATCAAGGTGGCATGGCATGGAAAGCAGCTATGGTTATGTGCGATGTGCAAATATCTGACACAGAAAAAGCTAAAAATCTCTTTTCATATGTTTAGCCTGTACAGTGCATGGGCCCTAGTTCTTGTCGTAGTCAGCTTCCTCTGTGACTTTAGACAAGCAGTTTAATTGCCTTGGGTGTCTGTCATAGCATCTCCAAAAACTATAGCATCATTTCCAAACAACATCTAAACCAATGGTAGATGTCCTTTCCAACCCAAATTACATTAGAACAAATCCCTTACAGTAGGCCACAGGCCAGTGTTACCACAAGTAAATTTCTTTTCAGAACTGTGCTGAAGGTATTTAGCCTGTTCGCAAAATGTTCTTATATTCATTACATTTTATGAATGATGGACTTCTTTGGTCATTTTCCTCTGATTTCTTCCACTCTCATTTCTCCTTTATTCATTGATTCAGGTCATGTGGGAATCACTTTTTTCTCTGCAGATTAAGGATTGATCACTTTTTAACCCAACAGAAGTTGGTCATTTGCAGTGCTTTGATTTATTACAACTTATTACATATGTTATTTCAAGGTAAAAGGAGAGGCATTAGGAAGACAGAAAAACAAGAATTATAAATAATAACATTTAGCTGGCCTCAGAATGGGGATAACTTCATATAAAGGTTGAAAACAGAACATTGTTCTCAAACCAAGAAAAAACAATCTCCCTGTCCCCTGATCCAAAAGCAGGGGAGAGGGACCAAGAGAGGACAATATTAACTCAGAACACTGAAGATGTGGAGAAAACGGATGATTGTACTGTGGAAATGTACAATGACAGTCACTCTGAGTGACAGCTTCTCATCAAACCTGGCACACACTTAGCAAATGACATAGCAATTACACTCTTGGGCATTTATGCCAGAGAAATAGAAAATTAAGTCAACATGAATCCTCTACACAGGTATTTATAGGTTTATTTATAATAACCCAAAATAGGAACCATGTATAATTCCTTTAAGAAGTGAATAGACAAATTATGATACATCCAAGCCATGAAATAGTACTCAGCAACAAAAAAGGAATAAGCTATTGACTCACACAACTTGAATGGATTGCAAAGGGTTAAATGGGTAGGAAAATAAAACAATCTTAGAAGGTTGGATGTATATTATTCTGTTTACATAACATTTTTGAAATTATAAAATTATATGATGGACAGCATATTAATGATTACCAGTGTTGGAGAGAAGAGAAAGGAAGTGACTATAAAAGGGTAGCACAGGGATCCTGTGATAGAACTGTCCTGCATCTTCACTGTAGTGGTGGTCACACAAATCTATACAGGTGAAAAAATTACATGAACTAAATACAAATGAGTATGTGTAAAATTGGCTGAATCCAAGTATGATCACTGGATTCTATCAATGTCAACTTCCTCATTTTAATATTGTACTATAATTATGCAAGGTGCTCTGAGAGAGACAGAAAGAAATCCTAACAGCATGCTTATAGACAATAAAGATTTAGGGAATCAACTTTAGCATTGAATTTTTTTTTGTAAAGTTTCATCGAATGGAAAGACAAATCTTCTCTCCTGTAGTCCACATTTCCTGAAATTTTAAGTTATTCCTAACTTTAGGTATTCTATTTTGTGGTGGTTGTCATGGTGATGTTTAAAGAGGGGAGAACTGTAAAGTGCTATATGAAGGATCCTATTTTCTCCAAGGAGCTGGAATACATTTCCTTAGTGTAGCATATGCCACTGGTTCCCTACCCACTGGGCTTGGCTAACCTCAGAGGTCACCTGCAGACAGAAATGCCAGGAAACTGGCACCTTAGGGGCAGCCCTCAAGCACTGAAGAGCTGGTGGGTGAAGCTTTCTCTTCCTCCCCACAGTGGGCTGACCCTGAGGGTACCAGTCACCATCTCTTAAAGGACCCAATAAGGCTGAACCTCTCAGCAGTGACCTGCTCAGTCACACATAAATTGGCCCTTCCCTCTTCCCTGTCACCCTCTCCCTCATTCCACCTCCCAAGTAAACCAGTTGAACCCATTTCTCTGTCTCAGAGTGTTCTTTTTGGAAGCACCCAGATTAAAACTGAAGGTAAAGATTCCAAGTCCCTTTTTAACAACTGAGATTTTACTTTCCTTAATCAAGACAGACTCAACGACAAGACTACAAACCTCTTGGAGATGTAACATGATACAATTTGTTTATTTAAGACTGACAATGCCCTCCGGTAAAAACAGGCATGGGTATTCTGAGGCTTCTCAAATTGCCTGGTAACAAACTTGAACATTGACCATCAGCCTGTTTAACCACTAGCCATAAAGCCTTATTCAAACAGGTTACATGCACAGAAGCAAATCTCCACAGAAAACTCACACACAGTCATGAGCTGCGCAGTCTTTCAGTTAATGATGGACAGCATGTACAAGCAGTGGTCCCAAAAGGCTATAACAGAATTTAAAAATTCCTACCACCTACTGATGCCCTCGTGACATTATAGCACAATGAGTGACTCACTTGTTTGTTGTATAAACACACCGATTATGCTTGTCAGTTGTATAAAATATAGCATAAAATTATGTACAGTATGTTATGCTGGTGATGATGGTAAATATGTGACTAGTTTATGTATTTACTATTCTATAAATTTTATCATTGTTTTGGAGTATACTCTAATAATAAAAAAAAGTTCACTATAAAAATGTGCTGTTACACTGGTACCAGTCTTGTCCATCTTGTGTTTACCAAGTGTCTTGATGGCATCAAGAGACCATGTGCTAAGATCCATAAATATACACTATGTTTGCACAACAATAAAATTACCTAATAATGCATTTCTCAGAATGCATCTCTGTCATTGTATGACAGGTGACTGCATTTGCGTCCTGGTTTCTAGAAAATACCATACTACAACCATCCAAAGAAATGAAATGTTGGCCCTTTCCTAAGAGGCCTGCCCAGTGACTTAGGAAAGTCAACTTAAAGCAAATTCTGGTCAGATCAATGAAAGAAGTAATAGGATTCCTGAAAACTTCTGGGATCCTTAAAAACATTCTAAACATAATCTGCTATAGTTCTATTAATTATTACCTTTCCTCAATTTGGACTGGTGTCAAGGGACAAGGCCACCGTCCACTGTCACCATTTTCTTTTCTTTTCTTGTCCTTTTTTTAATTTATTGATAGCTAATATTAATACAATGTTTATTGATGGTTATAATGAATTATAATTTACATAACTGCTCTTATTCATGATTTTATTTTACCTGCAATCAAGCTCATTGAGGTGGATAAGGGTTATTCTTTCCTTTTTACAGAAAACACAGCAAAGACTAGAAAGATGAAATAACTCAGGCAAAATTTTCACAGCCAGGGTGAAGCTTTGATGATAGAATTAATAACAATGAGGGAACAACAGTGGGTTTTGTGGAAAGGATAAGAAAGACAGAATAAGAGCCAACTTCTGAAATTTTATGGTTGCATTAACCATTTTCAATGGTTCTGCTATAAATATATCTGGGTCTAGTTAAATAGGCAAATATATAAGTACACTTATATATGCATGAGAGATGGAGTAGCTGAAAGAAAAATGACCTTAGCGTCTGCATATTTAGATCCCAGCTCTGCCTGTTTGTTCCTGAGGAGTGGGGATGGGAGGCAATTTTGGTCCAGTCCCTCAGACTTCCTAGGTCACTGTATACGTCTCAGCAAAATGAAGAGTTTGAGTTAGATAAGAAAGGAAAGGCATTCATTCCAACTTGACAAGTCTGTGATTCTAGATAAGATTTTTGTGTAGGAGAAAGGGGATCTGCCGACAGCATTGTTATCCAGGTGCTGATTCATTTAACTTCTACCAAGCATCCTCTCTGTAGCACATGCAGTGCAAGCAATACCCAAATGTCACCATGCATGGCAGATTGGCCTGCCCCCGTATCTGTCACTGCTCTGGCCTTCACGTCCATTCTTTTATCCATCTTGACTTCATTTGCTCCAAGTTCAATGTCCCAAGAGCCAGTGTCCATATTGATTCCAGCAGAGAATGTTTTGAGAGCAAAAGTGGTGTTCAGTGCCTGGGTCAGGGGATATACGGAAACATCTCAACGTGCTGTAGGTGAGTACCACAATGTCACTGTCAGCCCAAACTGGACATAAACTTGTCCCCTCTCTGACTGATGTCATCAGGCTGCCATAAGTCTTCTTGCCTATTCATGCTGGAAATATTTCTATTTCCAACATGGCTCTTCGTTTCATCTCCCCTCTCATTAATTAATCAGTGAAATAAAGCAAATATGAAAAAAATCTTTGGTATTTACTCAGTTCCCAAGCAATTAACGCCTAAAATTCATATGGAAATGCAAAATACCTAGAGTAGCCCAAACAAGTTAAAAAAGACTGACCAAGTCAGAAGGATGATTCCAAGACTTACTACAGCCAGATGTAAAAATAGTGAGTTATTGGCACAAAAATATACAGAGATTAATAGTGAGATATCATCATAAAAATAGACAGAGATTAATAGAAAAGACCTAAGTCCACAGACTACCACATATGGTTAAGTGATTTTCAGCAAAGTTTCAAAAGTAGAAAAAGATGGGTTTTTTTTGACAAATTGTGCTAAAACTAGTGAGTATACATTGGTGTGGGGGGAACATTCCTCAATCCAAACTAACACTTTGTTCAAAAATTAGCGTAAAATGGATCATAGACCTAAATGTAAAATTTTTAAGAGAGAAGCAGAGTGTGAGAGAGAGAGAGAGAGAAAAGCAACTTTATTTAATTTTTCATGTGGCTTTTGTTGCTCCAAGATTTAGTTTTATACGTGGTGCGGGGGTTTGAACTCAGGTCCTTGTGCATGCCAGGCAAGCACCACAACTGCTGGACCACCTCTCCAGCCCCCTAAATGTAAAACTTAAAGCTACCTTCTAGAAGAAAAGTTTTATGATGTTTACTCAGGAAAATGTTCTTAGGTGAGATCTCAAAAGTACACTTAAAATAACAAATTTACAAACTGGCCATCATCAAAATTTTAAATTTCTGCTCCTTGAAAAACATTAAGAGAATGAGAATATTGGGTAAAATATTTACACAGCAGAGTACTAAAAATCCAAAATTCAGAAAGAATTCGCAAAAGCCAATAGCAAGAAAACAATAAAAAATATTAAAACTCAGCAAAGCCATAAACAAATGCCTCCTCAAAGAAGATGTGTAGAAAGGATGCTTGACATCCATGATCATTAGGGAAATGCAAATCAAAACCATTATTAAACACCCATACAAGCATATTAGAATGGCTACAATTCAGAAAAACTGACTACGAAATATCAGGGCAGATGGGAAAGAACCAGAATGCTCACACACTGATAGTGGGAATTTTAAAATGATACAATCATTTTGGAAAAGTTAAGAAGCTTCTTAAAAAGTTAAGCATAGGATCCACTCAGGTCAGGTGACAAAAGTTTAAAGTACTTAATTCATCGTGTACTACAGTCTTTCCCCTAGCTGCACATTAATTTTCTGAAAAATCACTTTGATAATGTAATTGTCAGTGGAGAAATATATGGTCTTAGGTTCCAAAGTGAACAAAACACTTATAAAGATTGTTTTTTTTTTAATGTGTAATAGTTATAAAATTTTATTTATTTATTTATTTTTTTAATTTTTTGAACAACCTTACAAGATTTTAACAAAATAATATAAAATGTGTATAAAATGTGTAAATATTCTGGATATTGTAATTATCCCCAGGATTGCCCCCCC
>PVKS010039651.1:0-17115 GCA_004027875.1 Aplodontia rufa | reverse complement strand
GAATGGCAAAACCGCCTGTTTCATCTTTCTTGCTTAGTAGTGCTTTGGCAATTTTTGGTTTCTTGTTGTTCCAAATGAATTTGAGAATTGCTTTTTCTATGTCTTTAAAGAATGACATAGGTATCTTTATAGGGATAGCATTAAATCTATATAAAGCTTTTGGTAGAATGGCCATTTTTATTATATTAATTCTGCCTATGTAGTTTTGATGAAGAACGATTCAGTAATTTTTTTTTCTTTTATGGATCTGTTTGTGTTGCTTTAAGACAGCTCTGGCTAATCTACTTGGGTGTGCTGGTGCATGCCTATAATTCTAGTGACCCGGAAGACTGAGGCAGGAAGATCACAAATTTGAGGCCAGTCTGCACTAAGTAGTGAGACCCTGACTCAAAATAACAAATAAAAACAATTTGGACTCAGGATATGAGTCAGGAGTAAAGTGAACTTATGTTCATTCCCAATACAAAAAAAAAATGAAAAGGTAACCATTTCTTAATAAAAGTCATGTGTGTTACCAGAGAGGTTTTTATATGTTAGACTTTTCCATTAATTGTATGATTTATTTTGTGTTAAATTTTGTATGTGATCAAATTCAAAAAATGTCTCTCTTGCATGTGGGTAATTCTAGCTCCATTTGTTGATTATGTGTCCTTCTTAATATTCCAAAATCAAGAGACCACAAGGATTCAGGTGAATGTCTGATTTCATTACTCTGCCAGTCACATACTGTCTTGATTACTTGGAGTTCATCCTTCTAAAATCAGGTAATCTTAATTCTGTTTTTTTTTTAATTCTAACATTCTTTTCACAGAATTCTTTCACAGATTATTTTCCTTGATTTTGCATACAAATGTTAAAATCAGTTTGTGAACTTCTACCAAGGAAAAAAATCTATTTGCATTTCCATTGCAATTGCATTGGAACGGCACATCAGATTCAGGAAAATTGACATATTAAAATGATGTAGATTTGGAATCCATGAATATGCTACACTTCTCCATTTATTCAGGTTCTCTTTGACAGCTTTTATCATGATTTTATACATATTATTTTGTAGATCAAGCAACCATTTTGTTTGATCCTTAGTTTAGGTTTTAAAGAGGTTTGGTTCTTTTCTACATAAGCTTTTTAATATTCCAGATGGGCGGGCGTAATGTCCCACAGTATTAATCCTAGCTGTGTGGGTGGTTGTGGCATGAGAATTTCAATTTGGAGGCCAACATGGGCAACACAGTGAGAACCTGTCTCAAACATTCAATCTTCAAAAAGAGCTGAGGAGTTAACTCAATGGTAGAGTACTTGACCACCGTGCACAAATTTCTGAGTTTTATCCAATGTACTGCCAAGTAACTAAGTAAGTAAATAAATGAATACATAAAATTACAATTATAGAAAATAGAATGGATTTTTGTATAGTGGTCTTGAGTCCCTCAGTTTGGGTGGACGTGTGCCTTCTGAACTCTTTTACTGTAGTTGGTGTTGTTGACTCCACATGAGTATCATGTCATCTGAGAATAAGAACAATTTCATTACTTCCTTTCCAATCTGTGTATCTTTATTTATTTATTTTGCTTCTTGGTGGGCACGTTCTCAAAGCTTCAGCGCCGTGTTGAGCAGGATGGGAAGTGTGGACATCTTTGCCATGGCATTCCTCAGCATGACAATACTTGATTACAGGCTCTCTCAGGATGGCAAATGGCAGCTTTGATGGGTGCTGTGGGAGCTGTAGACATGAAGAGAGCTGAAAGGATGGAGGAGCTTCTCTGTCCCTCACCCCCCATCTTTTTAATCACCAGTTCACCACAGCGCTCTCTGGCCAATCCAACACAGGCATATTTGGCTCCTTCCTTTCTGTGACTCCTCAGCTTACCCTTTTTCATCAGCCCTATGCTGCAAGTCTTCTCCTAGCAGCTTCAGTCCACCATTTGACACCTGGCAGCATTTCCTCTTCCTCCATGCTGTGGTTCTTCCAGCACAAGAAGAACCCGTAGGCCATTGCACTTTCTCCTCCTGCTCAGAATGAGGCCCTCCAAGTCCAGGATCTCCAGGCTCAAGGTTCCTAAATGTGGTCTACACCCTGGAACTCACCGGAAAGGGCTGCTTTTCACTTTTTCACTCCCCATTTGAGCCACTGATTCCATGTTCCAACTTTCATTGCCTTCTTCCTCTGTGCCCTGACTGCAACTCCTGCTAGAGTTAATTGCTTGGTAATTGGTAGCATGAACTCTGGAGTCAAACCACGTGAGTTCAAATTCCAGATCTACAACATGTCAGCAGGCATATCTTGGGTATGCTACTTAGCATCCTGGTCCCTCAGTTTCCTATATACAAAACAGGGATGCGTGAGCTACTTCCTGTAAGACCCATAGCAGAGTGGCTGGTACACAGAGGTGGTTACATGTGTCCTCTACTTTTGCTATCATTCCTTCCCTTTGCTATCATTGTTTCACAGTGTCATTTACACATTTTGATGTCTCATCCAAAAAGCCAAATACACCTTTCCTGCCTTAATATTGCAGACCTCTACTCTACCAGTTGTTCTCTCCTGTGTGACTTATCTCCTGCAACAGTAGACTATGCTCAGTCCCTTCTCTCTTCAGTTGCTGATTCACTTCAACACAGACCCTGTCCTTGGCTACATGAAAGACATTCTTGAGACGACTCTTTCTGAACCCAGCTCAGCAGCTTCTGAAACTGGAAGTGGCATGTTTTGCCTGTCATAGCACTTAACACTCTGTGTTTCTGCACAGACCTGTTCCTCTGCATGTTCCTGGGTGCTATGCCTACTCAGTTCCCATGATCCAGTCACTGTATTGCCTGGCTCCTCCCCACAGTTCTATGGGCCCTACATTGCAGCTGCCCTCACCTCAGAGGCTGGTGGTGTGGTTTGCAGTGTGCTTTCAATCCCCAGTGCAGTGACCAGGGACATTTCTGGCTGAGGTGAAGTTCACTGGTAGATGCTGAGCTTAGCATGTGTAAGGGCCTGTATTCTTTTTTTTTTTATTGAGACATTTATTTGTTGAATAATCATACAAATTTTTAACAAAATAAGATATAATGTATATAGATTCTGAAGATTAGATTTACCCCCAAGAGTGCCCCCCCAAGTTACACACCCGGGCCTGTATTCTTTAATCCCCAACACAGAAAGAAAAGAAAACTCAAAAAAATGAGAGAAGCACTAAATGAAAAGATCAACACGTGGGGATAGAAGGAAAGGGAAAAAGGAACAGGGAGAGGACAGATGCCTTATTCTATCTGTCACTCCTGGGGATAAGGGAAATGGGGAGATAGAAGGATGTTGGACAGAAATTAGGGCAAGAGGAAGATGTCAGCAAATCTTGGTCCTGTAGCTTGTCAGGGCATTGGAGACCCTGAATTAGTGCTGGAGCCCTTGGAATGGAGCCAGTGAGAGTGACTGGTCTGGGTGCTTCAGAGCTGTGGGTTTCTAATCCTCTCTGATATGGTTTCACATGGGGAGAGGATGGTATCCAAATTTACTGACCTGTTCTCATAAATTAATTAATATTGCTTTAAACATTTTATATACCTTTTGTACAAGCAACACTTTATTTACTTTATATACAACTAATAAACCAAAACTTTTTTCTTTACATTTAGAAATTCTGTAATCTTTTAGAAATGCCTTGCATTTCATTCATTTCCTGGTACTAGGGATGGATCCTAGGGGCACATTACCAGTTAGCTATATCCCCAGTCCTTTTTATATTATATTTTGAGAGAATATCTCACTGAATTCCTGAAGTTGACCTTCTACTTGGAAATCCTGTGCCAGCCTCTCAAGTAAAATTTCTGCTGAGTTCTCATAAAATCTGTAATTATCATTCCTTTAAGCATGTTTCTAAGCCTTGTTAGGTTGATTCCAGGCAGCTGGGGGCAGGGCATCAGGCAGCTTGGGCATGAAAGGCCATGCCCATCAACTTCCTTCCTCTATCCTGGACTACACAGCTGCAGCAAAGCCAGGACAAGTGCCATTTCCCCTGCACACCACTTCACCTGAGCACCATTTCCCCTGTGCCCCTCACTTTCCCTGCCTGCCCTCACTATGGCAGCCCAGAGCGGTTTATCCCCCCAAAAAAACATCCACTCCTGATCATTTGGTAAATTTTACACCTGTACCTGAATTTACACCCGTGTTTCTGATTTTTACACACCTTACGTACAATAAGCTTTTGGGATATTTTATACACATCTCATAAATTAAACTTCGTTCTGTAACTTCAGAAGTCCTGTAATTTTTAAATTCTTAACCTTTAAGTTTATTTATTATTTTTGCTCTTTGAAATTGAATCCAGGGGTGTATTGTCATTGGGCTCCATCCCCAGTTCTTTTTATATTTTATTTTGAGACTCTGTCTCACTAAATAGCAGAGTCTGGCCTTGAATTTGGCAATCCTGCCTCAACCTCCAAAGTCAAGTCCTGGCATTACAGGTGCACACCAACACAACAAGCAAATATTCTGCAAAATTCATCCAACTCTTCTGAGCATTGAATCAGAATCCCTGATAGGATACTAATTTCTTAAGTATGGTGAGCAAGTTAAAGGAGGCAGAAACTCCTAGAACACAATGACTTTGCTTTTTGGACATGATGTAATATTTCAGAGCTGTCCTCATGTGGAGTCCTGATTCCCTCTAGTGGAGAAAAATGTTGGAGATCAAAGTCTTCATGAGCTAAGCAGGAAGCATGGGAGAGTTTATGGTGGCCAGAGGTGCTCCTGGGCCACTTCCATTGTGAAAGAACATTTGCTAGATAAGCTTCTTGAAATGTGGGTGATTCTCAAGGGGACCTGAGAGGAAGAGGGGTTGAGACAGATGAGTGGAGTGACGGGGGGAGTGGGAAGTGGAAGAATGGAGAGGAAAACCCAATTAGTGTTCAGGGAGAACTTGACGTTTCAGCGTGACCCTTTTTCTCTGTGAATCAAAATCCTTCCGCCCAGGTTCCCTGGGTCACATTATTTTTAACCAAGAATATGATGATTGGCATCCCTTCCAAGATTGCCATCCCAGAGAGTAAGATTCAATGAAGGCACATGTTTATAAAGTAAGGAGAGTTGGGAAAACACAGAGGTATTGGAGTGGTGATACTGCTTTAGGAGTAGTTGAGCAGGAAATGGAAGGAGGTGGCAGGAAGAAATGCAGACAGAGAAGGATGCTGCAATGGAGGTACAAAGTGATGAGGGTGCCATATAAGACAGGAGGGGTGACTGAGTGTGAGCATTCATCTGGGGAGAGCTGCTCACAAGCAGGTAAATGGATGCCAATGTCCTAGGAGCCCAGGGCATCAGGATGGCCTACTTCACTACCAGGATTCCCTGCCCTGGAGTCTTGCCACAGCCCTGGGGTGGTCTGCCCAGTCCTGCTTGTTCTGAACCTCTCTTCCATTCTCCATCTCCCTCCAGTGAAGATAACTTCCAGAATAAAACCCATTTGATCTGGGATGGGTCTGCAACTGGTGTATTACAATGTGTATACCACTAGAATCCAAGTGAGTTGGTGAAGCAGAAGACCAGGTGGTGGACCCTGGGGCTGGTGGGGTGAGCTGAGGCTGAGTCTTCCTCCCTGGCTCCTTGTGCCAGCACCCAGACCCAGACACGCACTGTACATTTCCTTTGGGATTATCTCCAGTGCACTCTGCAAGCCTCTGGGAACTTCCCTGTTCCTTGCCTTTGAAGATTATTTCTCAGGAAATGAGGTGGAGAGGAGCTGCAGCATGGATGAGAGTCCTGGGCTCTGTGCTTTCCAAGCTGAGGGATGAGGGTGGTCAGGGAGGACAGGTCAAGGTGGGTCATGACCCCTTGCTTTTGGTTTGCTACTCTCAAAGTAAATGTCTAATGCTGTCATACTGCAGACAGTGGTGTGGCATGATTCAGTACCCATGCCAGCACTGCCTTCCCCAAAATGCCATTTGGAACACTGTCTTCCCGTTCTTGCATTTCCCAGTTCAGATCCTCTGGTTGTCTGCACCTCAGTGACAGGACCCTCAGGGAGTGGTGAAGATTAAAATTTGCAGGAGGTAATATTCAGGGGTGTGCACTGGCAGAGGGTTGACTGTGGGTACCATCTGTGTTGGGGGAAGCTGCTGTGGTGGGGCTATCCTTGAGGCTGGGTTACCCAGAGCTTAAGGAGGGGGATTATGGACATGGTGTGGAGATGTTCCCCATCCCAGGGTGTCAGAATACATCCAGTGTCCCTTGGAGTGAGAAAGTGAAAAGTATGCCCAGCTAATTTGCTGATTGGCCTTTCTGGGCTCACTTTCTTCAGCTGTTCTTGAGGACTGTCACTACTCTAATATTTATGATGTTTTAAGAGAATTCTCTCCTTATGGAAATTTTTACTTGAAGTCCCATGTGCAACATAGGTAGTGGAGCATTTGCAGGGCAGTGGTGTGGGTAACACACAGTGCCCCACAGGGCCCTTGCAGAGACCAGTATTGGCAGCCATCTCCTTTGTTCTTCCTCTGTTGAGCCAGGGAATTGGCTATGAAGTGTTGCGTGTAGACTGGGGAGAGTCACAATACACTAACTCTGTGTTTAGGTCAGCCCCTATGGAAGGCCCCCAGTGGAGACTTGAATTGCTGTTCACTCTTTTGCACCCAGAGCTGCCCAGATGTGCATGTGACTGTCATGTCCTTAAGTCCACACAGAAGCCTACGTTGCCTGTGCCCTTGCCCACTCCCTTTTCGGGAGTACCAATAACTCCATGCTTTTAAAGAATGTTTTGCTGCTTCCTCTGGCTCTCTTACTGTGTTCAGGGGAGTGTGTTGTGGGGCTGTGGGATGTCTTATAGAGCAGATATGATGATGCCCTCCTGCAAAGGAAAAGCCTCGATCTGCAAAGGCTAGAACCAGAGACTCCCAAGCTCATGCCCAGAGGAGAAGCTAAATCTGGGTCAGAGAGGAAGAGAGGGGGTCCAGGACCAAGGTTGGATGTGTCCATGGAACACCATGGGTGTCGGAGAGCTGGCAGCTTGGAGGATTCTCCCTACCTTCTGCCCTGCCCTGTTGCTATCCCATGCCATCCACCTTGGTTCAAGACTGCCCTTATTGGCTCCCTGCCTCCAGGTGTACAGCAGACTCACCCAGTCTCCAGAAGGACTTCTACATCCTAAGCAACATGTGAATCATCTGACACCCTGGGCCTGAGATTCCACTAGGGAAGAATGTTATTTCAGATTGTCAAAAGAGCCATGGCCTCTCCAAACCTATTGCTTCATGCTCTGGGATGAAGATTTTGTGTGTCTATTCCCTCCTAGTCTAGGATTCCAAGAATTTCTTTAGGAAAGTCCATTGGATCTGGCTACCCAGCTTGAGTGTTAAGTGGGACAGAACTCGTTCCTTCATTCACTCCCTTTACTCTAATCTTTCCCCTAAGCCTTGGGGCACTCTCTTGGCTCCTTGGCACCATGAGAACCTCAAGTGAGCTTCATCTCCCATTCTTGTTGGACCCCTCCTCCTTTATGCTGAATCTGCCCTTGATTCTCAGTTGTGCCCCACCCAAATCTTGGCCCATGGATAAGTCAAGGGGTGCTATCAGAGTCCAGCTATGGGGTTCAATATCCACATACCCAGGAGACCCTGCCTTCCCTGGGCAATAGCTAAGGAATAACACCCAAAGTGCAGGGCTGCCAGGTGTCCACCTACGCCTAGAACATAGGACAGAGAGACTAGCGTTAGCCACTTGATTCTCAGAGTTTATGTGTGCAGGAAACCAAGCAAGTCATATCTCATGTCTTTCCCTTTCAAAAGCAATTCAGCAATAGGACGTATATGGTGAACACTTTGAGAAACCTGTCTTGCTTGCTTCCTTCCTTCCTTGCTTCCTTCCTACCTTTCTTTGGTACTGGGGGTCACCCTTGGTGCTCTCCCACTGACTTGCATCCCCAGACCTTCCTATCTTCTTTATAAGACAGAGTCTCACTATGCTGCCAACACTCGTCTCATAATGCTGAGTCCCTGGGTTTAAACTTACACATCATGTAATTGGCACTGTGAGAACGCTTTTCTAGATACCAGTTAGGTCATTTCGATAGATTTCCTCTCCAGGCAAATAATTGCCCTTTACTTAGAAGAAAATGTTGCAGCTTCTAGGGGACTCTGTGGGGTTTTGAAAATATGGCCCTGTCATGAGGCCCTGGAGTTCCCTGAAATCTGGAAACGTCTCCAGGTCCCAGTGTGCCAAGTCTGAATGTGCCTTGGGTCTGGATTTGTGGAGTCCCAGCCTCAGGTTTGTCTCTTAGGCCAGGTTGTCACCTACCCGTATTGAACTGCTGAATCTTTAGACAGTTGCTTTTCTTCAAGATCTTAGTCACTGAGAGCAGCAGCTAAAGTCACCTGAGGCTGGCCAGCTCCAGCTCAGGTCCACTTCTCCTCAGCTCCCCTAGCTCCTGACTGCCCTCTGGGAAGTGTATCTTCTGGGAGGCCCCTGATTCTCCTCTTAGGAGTTGGGCTGCAGTGGGAGGGGGAGAGAAGCAGGCTGAAGGATCCCTATATTTGGTTCTCAGTACCTCTAGAAGAACTTCTGTTTACCTAGAGAGGCATCAACTTGTGCTTAGATCCACTCAGTCTTTGGAAGGGTGTGACCTTGGCAAGAATAATGGAACCCTAGGTACTTGATTTTTCCAATGCTCCTTGCCACAGGGGGATTTCAAATTGGCCTCTAAGCCCTGTTTCTGGGGTGGGACCTCCACTCATTGACAGCTGACTCCAGGTCCAGGGATGGCCAACTTCACTTTCTTACCAGTATCCTTTTGGGCTCCAATATCTTGTTTTTCTCTGGCTTTCCTGTAGGCACTTAGGGTGAGAAAGGGCAGGCAGTGCCACAGGTTGTGGCTACAGAGGGGTGGAGGTGACTCTTGTCTGGCAGTTCTCTGCTATTGCCTTTCCCAGAGAATCAGGGTGGAGGGCAAGTGAAAAGGCCTCATCTTCCCTGCATACTCTCATTTTATTCCTGGTGCCAACCCCCTATTTAAGTTCAGTCTAGAGGAATTTGATCCCCTAGATTGGCTGAGTTCCTGGGCTCCTGACACCTCCTCCTTCTGATGTGTGTTCTCTCCCATCTCTTACAAGCAAAACTGTTTGGCCTCCTCTTGCTCTGCACCCTTGTACATCCACACTCTGAGTTCTCTGGCACACATTTTTCTTGGTTGGTCCCAAGAAAAAATTTCTCCTGTCAAAGCCTAGCGTGGGGACAAAATCCTGACTCTTCCCTGCAACTCCCCTGGTCACCTGGAGATGGAAGACTTTGTGTAGACCTTATAAAGCCACCAGCTGTGTCAGGGGCTGTTGACTTGGCCCATGGAGGTTAAGACTTGCTGGAAAAGGCAGAGGGAATCATGCCCAGTTCTACAAGATCAACCCAATTACATTGATGTCGATGATGGACTTATCCAGCCAAAGAGCTGTGCCGAAAATGCGGGAAACAGGAGGAGGAAGATGGCGAGGTGAAGGGAGGCGGCTTTTCCTGTGGCTCCAAGTCTGGATGGGAAAAGCCCAGTTTATCTTCAGTTTTTTGAGTATGTTTCAGGGAATATGTTTATGAACTTCTAGTGCTAGTTTGCAAAGCTTTTTTGAGGAGCTGAGTCCTGGGAGGTACGAGTGCAGAATAAAAGGGATTTTATGTGTCCCGCTAGGAATAAAGCAGTTCAGCTTTGTTTGTTTACATTTCGCCAGTGGGCGGCCAGCCAGCAGCCTGTAGCAGCAAACAGCTGGCGAGTAGTGGTGGAGCTGAACAGAGCCAGAGACCTCACAGCTGCTGGGATCCT
Organism: Aplodontia rufa; assembly: GCA_004027875.1. NCBI lineage: Eukaryota > Metazoa > Chordata > Mammalia > Rodentia > Aplodontiidae > Aplodontia > Aplodontia rufa. The sequence goes on along the minus strand of PVKS010039651.1, from coordinate 7,333 downwards.
GTGCTTTATAAAAACAGAGCATGGGGCGAGCGCATTTGCAGAGACCCACCCAGCTCATACAATGTGTCGGGTGAGAGCTGTGCTGGGAAGTAGCCCACAGAAATGCCCAGCCAAACAGGCTGCCGGGCGGAAAAGCTGAGTGGCGGTCATTACAAGCTCCAGGAGATAGCTATCTTGCTTTTTAGAGCAGCCTCTGAAAATTGCATCAGGAGATGGCCACTGACCACAGTCTGATCTAGGAAGGGAAGGCCTTGGCCAGGCCCAGGCGCCACCTTGCTTAGGGGGTCTTCAGTTTGTGGAATAAAGGGTAGCAATTCCCTGCCCTGTCCACCCCCTCCCAGCCAGAAGGATCATGTGACAAGTTAAAGGCTCTGAGTCTTCTGACACAAGAGACACTGCGTGCAATGCCCAGCAGAGGGAGAATAGAAATCATCCATACCCCCTGTTCATTAAGTCTTCTGGCTTTCAGCTCCCCTGGGAGGCTGGCATTCTTCAGGGCATTCCAGAACCAGTCCTCTTCATTAGAAGCTGGTCCTAGAAATCCCAGGATTCTGAGGAAACCCTGATCCTCTTTGTGAGATCACATAACCACAGACTGAGAGACATTCATATTGAAACTCAGGACAGTGAGCATCTCCTCTCAAAGGACTCAGAGATGCCCTTCTTGTCTGTAGTTCCAAGTTTTCATTAAAAACTTTTTACTTTTGATCTGATTTTGCATACATATATACTTTTTTTCTTGCCTTCTGTTTTTCTCCTGTTCTCCATGTGTGTTGGTACAGTATCTGGAACAGTTTATTGATTCATGGCCATATAAAAATGCTAGCTATTTTTGTTTTTTTCTTTTCTTTTGTTTTCTGGATTTTCTCACTCTCCTTTTTTATTTTTATTCTCTTTTTTCTGTTCCTGTTTGTTTTAGTTTTTGTCTTTGTGTGTTTGTTCAATTCCCTGTTCTAGTCAGTGCATTTAGTATCAGAAATATCCTGTGCTTGACCTCCTTATCTTACCTATGCATGCTTCTACCCTTATGTGATCACACAAAGCTTATTAATATCCCCTTTAATCCTCCTGTAGTTTACCACTACTATCCCTGCTTCCCCTAAGGTCCATTTTTTTCTTTTCTTTTTTTTCCATAATTTATTCTTTTATTTCGTTCTTTCTCTCTCCAGCAGATCCTACGTACTTCACTTTCTCACTGTCCACAATTGGTCAAGAAAGCAAACAAACCGTGCCTCAAATTAACCTCTTTTCCCATGTACTCTCTCAAATCCTAAACTGTATGCTGTTCTCTCTGTTCCTAACTCAAAGCCTTTAACCTACTCTCATCCCATTTTTATCTTTTTCTTATTTCTAATTAAATAGCTGAATCCTTGCTAACACCTTCTAGTTCTTTTTTCTAACTCAGGAGATCCACACTACCTCCCTACCCCATTTCCTTGGATTTCTAGATTGTACTTCCCTCCCCCTTCTACAGAGGTCCTGATAACTGAAGTGAAGGTCATTCTTCAAAACAGGTATTTTCTGGCTATCTTAACATATTGTGAGAGCTCTCATGGAAGAAAACTGATCCTGTAGGTGCTAATGACAATTATAACTGTTTTAGTTGGAACAATTCAGTATATTCACCAATAGACTTACATTTCTTCATTGACTGGACTGGCAGCCATTGAGCTGTGCTTCCCAAGTAGCACCCCAGTGCAATGAAGCACACGCATAAGAAGCTCCGCTCCAATAACCCTTACAACAATAACTAACATAGTCGATCTTCAAGCCACATCACCTGTATCTGAAAATGAGGAATAGGGATAATTACTCCCATCCTCACCCTCACAGCTCCCCATTCAAGGACTCCATGGCAGGGGTCCTAGATGAATACCCCCAAAAATATATCAACATTATTATCAGCAACTCAATCAAGGAATTAAAAGAAGAATTAAGGAAAGAGATCAGAGAGCATGTTTAAGTGATGAGAGATAACTCATAAGGAAATAAGGGAACAATTTCATGAAATGAAAGATAACACATAAGGAAATAAGGGAACAATTCCATGAAATGAAAGATCATATTGATAAAGAGTTAGACATCCTGAAGAGAGGTGTAGCAGAGCTATCAGAATTGAAAAATACTGTCAACTAAGTCAAATCTTCACTAGAAGATACTAACACCAGAGTAAACTCAATAAAAAATAGAACCTCAGCTCTTGAAGAATGAACATCAGATAATGAAGACAGGTTGAGCAATGTTGAGGTCAAGGAGGACAGACAAGAAATAACCTTATTGTGCATGACCAGAAATTCCAAGTAATGTTTGATGAGATGAGAAGAAACAACCTGAGAGTATTTGGAAGGGAAGAAAACATCAAACTACAAACCGGGGGCATTAAGAATGTATTAAATGAAATTATCAAGGAAAACTTTCCTCATATCAGGATTGATCCAGATTACCAAATCCAAGATGCCTATAGAACACCAAACAGATCTAACCAAATGAGAAATTCACCAAGACATATCATGTATAAAATGATTAACAGAGAAACGAAAGAATTCTAAAAGGAACTAGGACTAGGAAGAAACCTCAAGTCACATTCAGAGGCAAACCAATCAGAATCACTATAGATTTTTCAGATCAGACAATGAAGACCAGAAGAGCTTAGAACAATATTTTTCAAAATCTGAAAGAGAACAATTTTCATTAAAAATAATAAACCCTACAAATCTCAGCTTTAAATGTGACAGAGAAATTAAATACTTCAATGATAAATTCAAGCTAGCAAGATATATGAACACAAACCCTGCATTACAAAATATTCTCAAGGTCATTCTTCATTCAGAGAAGAACATGCTAATAATTCCATAAACTGCTAAACAAGAGAGTGTATATAATCACAATACAAACCAATAGAAACCCAAAGTGGTGAAAAAAAGGAAAAATCAGAAAGTTGAGACTCAGATTCCCATATCTATTCTAATTCTGAGAGTGAATGATCTCAATGCCATTTACGACAGACCCATAGCAAACATTATGCTCAATGGCAAAAGACTGAAAACATTTCCACTTCATTCAGGAACAAGACAAGGCTGTCCACTTTCACCACTCTTATTCAATATAGTCTTTGAAACCCTTGCCAGAGCTATCAGACAAGAATAGGAAAACAAAAGAATTCGAATAGGAAAAGAGGAAGTCAAGTTATCTCTATTTTATGTTTCTTTCTTGTTTTCTTCCTTTGTCTATATTGTCTCTTTTATTCCTTCATGTCTATCCTGTCTATCCTTGACCTCCCTCCTGAGAAGAGGGATTCTGGTCAGTACATCTAATATTTGAAGTATATTGAGCCAGACAAGCATAATTTACCAGGGGGAACTTCTTCCCTTAAGTGATCACCAAAATCTTAGTAATATCTCTTTTACCCTTCCTACATTAGGCCACGGCTATCATAGCTTCTCTCTGGATCTGTATTTTCTTTTCTTCTTCTTTCTTTCTTTTTTTAAAAAAAATTTTCTTTCCTTCCCCATCCCCCCCTTTTTTTCTTTTTTTCGAGTTCCCTTTATTTCTACAGCAAATCCTTTACCTCCTCCACTTTCTCATTGTCCACAATTGGTCACATGAACTCCTCTCTAAATGTCACTCTATGACCTTCCTTCTCTGACTCCCTATGAGCTAATACCCTTCAACTCCCCTACATTAAGGCTACATAAAGATTACTGCTCTCCGAGAGAAGATGACGACCTGAAGAGCGACAGCATTTCCTGAGGCTCCAGGTCTGCTTGGGAAAAATCCACTGCATCAACAATTTTCCAAGGTGCGTCCAGGGGAAACTATATTTGATTGTCTACTACTAGTTTGTAAAGCTTTTTTATAAGGAGCTGAGTCTTAGGAGTTTCGCAAGAAGGAAAAATAATTTAAAAAAAGAAGCAGGGGGATTTTCCCTCCCGCCACAGGCAGAGAAGCCTGCCACTGCGGACAGCCTGCCAGAAAGAGTTCTGTCTGCCCCGCCAGGATTACTGGTACAGCTCCTTGCTTGGTGTTTGCAGAGCATTCCTACGAGTTTGGAAATAGGAAGTTTTTGTCTGTTCTACCAAGAAAGGAAACAGTACCCTTCCGTCCTGCGGTTCACTGGACACATTCCCGACTGGCTCTAGGGACAGGAATACAAACGGCAGCCACCGATCCAGTGGGTCTGACCAGAAACATAGATTTCATCGCTAAACCCATCCTGTCTGTAACTAATTAGATCCCCGCCAAACTCGTACTCTGTGAGGGGCTATAGCCATGCTCGAGGACGGCCCCCTGGGGTGCCTGGTCGCTCACAGCCATTACGAGCGACAGGACTACATTTCCCATTGGCCACATAGGCGGAGCTAAGAAGCATATGTCAGAAGGAGGAGAAAGTTCTCTGTTTGGCTAGCAACGGTGGCAACTCCATTACGTTCCGCGCTCACTGGTCACAATCCCCCATCGGCTACAGAAGTAGCCACGACTGCAGATGCGAGCAGAGACACAGATACTGTTGCTGAACCAGTCCCTATCCTAAGTAAAACACTCGTCTCCCAAGCCCGCATATTGTGGGGAGCAATCCTGGTACCCGGAGACAGCCTGCAGGGGGCCACAGACTGAGAGACATTCACATTGAGGACCCAAAGACACCCTCATTGTCTATAGATACAAGATTTCATTAAGAATGTTTTATTTGTGATTTTTATTTTCTTTTACTTTTTTAGCTTTTAAATTTTTATTTTTTAATTCATTATCTGTTTTTAATTTTTATTCTTGCTCTATCTTATTTTTTATCTCAGCATATTTTATTTTATTTTTTTTTTATTATACAGATTTTTTTCTCTTTTTCTCTCCTTCTTTTTTTTCTTTCTTTCTTTCTTTTCCTTTCTTCCTCTCTTCCCCATTTCTAACTTTATGGTTAGTACTAAAGTTAATGTTGGTGGATGTAAATGTTTATTTGTGCGTATATATTGGTGATTCACTACTAGTCTTTCTAAGTCTTCTTAGCCTCTACTACTACCCCTATAACATTAGATCCCAACTAGGAAAACGTTCCATGATAGCATGATAGACTCTACCCTTGGAGAGTGAAGACAACTACACCCATACTAACCTCTTCCTCCCCTGTAATCTGATAAGCCCTAAATATAAGCATTTATCCCTCACCCTCACCCAAAGACTTTACCCTTCCTGAATCCCAAACCTATATTTTCCTTCACCTACTCCTCTCTAATCTCTGTCCCTCTTTACTCGAAGGCAAGAGTGATTTCTTACCTCCCCAACCCACCTCCTCGAATTCCTAGGCATTCCTTCCCCCTATTTTCAGAGAGACCCTGATAACTGAAGAAATACACACATGGCAAGACGGGCATTGGCTGGCTCTCATAATTTGCTGAGAGTTCACTCTCGAAGTAACCCATTACAACGAAACAAAGCCATAAGAAACTCCAACTACTCCACCAAGAGCAATTTTCTGGAGGTACAAATCATGCTCTTGGACCCAGAAAATGAGGAAAAGGGGAAATATTTCACTTCCTCAATCCCAAAGCTCTCCACCAAAGGACCCCATGGCTGGAGCCCTAGATGAAAATCAAAGGCATTGTGTCAGCATTATGATTAGTAATGCAATCAAAGAGTTGAGAGAGGAATTAAGGAATGAGTTCAGACAGCAATTTCAAGAGATGAGTGACAACTTCTACAGGGAAATAAGGGAGCAGTTCCATGAAATGAGAGATCAGCTATACAAAGACATAGAAATTCTGAAAAGAGATATAGCAGAGCTATCAGGATTGAAAAACACGGTTAATCAAATCAAATCCTCTCTGGAAGAAACTAACACCAGAACTTCCTCTACTGAAAACAGAACATCAATTCTTGAAGAACGAGTATCTGATAATGAAGATAGGCTAAACAACATAGAAATCAAAGAAGATAAACGGGATAAACAGCTTATAATACATAACCAGAACTTCCAAGTAATATTTGATGAGATGAGGCATAATAATTTGAGAATCATTGAACTGGAGGAAAACTCTGAACAGAAAACAAGAGGTTTAAAGAACCTTTTAAGTGAAATCATAAGTGAGAACTTCCCACACTTTTCTATTGATCCGGATGATCAAATACAAGATGCTTAAAGAACTCCAAATAGACCTAATCAATTGAGAAGCTCACCTAGACATATCATATACAAAATGAATAACAGAGAAATCAAGGAGAGAATTCTAAAAGCAGCTAGAGAAAAGCCCCAAATCACATTCAGAGGCAAACCAATTCGGATCACTATGGATTTTTCAGAGCAAACAATGAAGGCCAGAAGAGCTTGGAACAATATCTTTCAAGTGTTACAAAATAACAACTTCAACCCAAAGATAATGTATTCAGCAAAACTCAGCTTCAAATATGAAGCTGAAATACTTCAATGACAAACTCAAGCTAGCAACATACATGAACACAAATCCGGCTCTACAGAGCATTCTCAAAGATGTACTCCATTCTGAAGATAATGCCAACGATATGCTAAATCCTTAAACTAGGCTGAGTCAAATATCACTCTATACAAAAGCAGACTTTCAAGATGACTCAAAATTCTGTAATCAATACAAAGTCTGTGAACCAGCCTCCCATATCTATTCTATCCTTGAATGTGAATGGTCTCAATGCCCCAATTAAAAGACACAGACTGACCCACTGGATCAAAAAACAAAATTCAACAATATGTTGCCTGCAAGAGAAATATTTGACACCCACAAATAGACACAGGCTGAAAGTGAAAGGTTGGCAAAATGTCTACCAGGCCTGTGGCCCAAAAAAGCAAGCTGGTGTAGCGATTCTAATTTCGGACAAAATTAATTTACAACTAAAACTAGTCAAAAAGGACAAAGAGGGTCACTTTATCATACTAAAAGGGACAGTTCATCAAGAAGATATAACGATGATCAACATTTATGCCCCCAATTACAACCCCCCCAAATACATGGAAAAATATTTAAGGACATTAACCCCCTCATTGATCTCAACACAATAATTCTGGGGGACTTCAACATACCACTATCAACTCTAGACAGATCATCAGAACAAAAAATCAATAAGGATGTCTCCAATCTGAACTACTCTATTGAACAATCGGGCTTAACAGACATTTACAGAATATTCCATCCTAAGACAGCTGAATTTACCTTCTTCTCTTCAGCCCATGGATACTTCTCTAAAATAGACCACATCCTAGTTCACTGGGACAATCTTAGCAAGTATAAAAAAGTGGATATAATCCCATGTATTGTCAGATCATAATGCTATGATCTTAGCAATCAACCACAGGAGAAACAATAGAAACTAT
>PVKS010039650.1:0-17120 GCA_004027875.1 Aplodontia rufa | reverse complement strand
CCCCCTCCCTACCCCCCTCCCTACACCTCCAAGTATCCTAGGGAGCTATCCCCCTATTACTCTAAGATTCATTCAATTTGAGGGTAGACGGCTGTCTACTTTACTGCTTCCCCATACATTCTAGCATTCACAGATGAGAGAAACCATTCGGCCCTTGAGTCTCTGAGACTGGGATACTTCACTTAGCATAATTCTTTCCATCTCTGTCCATTTGATATCAAAAGCCATAATATCGTCTTCTCTAATGGCCGAGTAGTATTCCATTGTATATATGTACCAAAGTTTTTGTATCCACTCATCGAGTGAGGGGCATCTAGCTATTTCACTCCTGGGTATTTTCCCCGAAAGAGTTAGAATTAGTGTATTATAGTGATGTGGCTTCATCAATGTTTATAGCAGCTCAATTTACTATAGCTAGACTATTGAACCAACCCAGATGCTTTTTAAGGATGTTTAGATTGAACACCGGATATTGTGAGTAACACTGTAATGAACATGGGAGTGCAGACGACTTCTCTGATAATTAAGGACAATGAACATTTAAAAAATAGTCTTTTTGGCCATATGCATGACTTCTTTTGTGAATTTTTTTTTTACTATTGAGTTCTTGGAGTTCATTAGATATTTGAGATATCAAACCTTTGTCAGTCATATAGGTTATGAATATTTCTCTCCTGTTCTGTAGATTGTCTCTGCACTATATTATTTCCTTTGCTGTATAGAAACCGTTCGATTTGATGCAGTTCCATTTGTCTACTTTTGCTTTTGTTTCCTCTCCTTTTGCTCTGCCAATGTTTTATTTTTATTAGCATTATTATTAATAATTACTGAATTGCTCTTCAAATATTTGATTAGAGACATTTCTAAACTTATTTTATAAAGCCAGTATTATCCTGATTGCAAAGTCAGATAATGACAGTACAAGAAAAGAAAATTATAATCCAATATCTCCATGAGATAAACACAAAATTCTCTTTGAAATCCTAGCAAGCTAAATTAAATAGAACATTAACTAGTTCAGCAATATCACATGAGATTTATCTCTGGAGTGCAAACATAGTTTAGTATTTGTAATCCTTCTATGTGATACAGCACATAAACAGACTGAAAGATAAATATCAAAATATCACATGACCCTATCAATAGGTGCTGGGAAAGAATTTAACATAATTCAATACCCATTGTATCAATAAAGCATAATAAACTAGATACAGAGGAAAGCAGTTCATTATAATAAAGATCATATATGACAACTTCATAGATAATACAATACATTATGGTTAAAATATTGTGTTCCACTCTGAAAAAGAATAATAAAAAAAATCAATTCACACTACTTCAATCTTCAATTCAACGTAGTATTGGAAGTATAGTCAAGGAAGAAACAAAAGGAATTTAATTTAGATAAGCAGAAGCCCAAATTATGTGCTCGTAGATGTCATGATTTTATATATAGAAAACTTTAAAATTCTTCCCAGCATCTCACAACTATTATACACAAATACAACTATTAGAACTATTAACACATTCAATGAACTTGCAAAACTCAACATACATATATCAATTTCATTTGTATACACAACAAACCTATCAGAAGAAAATTAATAAAAGTCCCATTTGTAATAGTATTTAAAAGGTTAAAATAAGTTAGCCAAGGAATTTAAATTTATGTATAGTGAAACTGTGAAACATAATCAAAGAAACTAAAGAAGACACAAATAAAAAAAATCTCATAATCATGAATTAAAACTCAATGTTGTCAAAATATGTATATTTTCCACAATGCTTTACAAATCCATAGTTTTTTTTCCATTAAAAGTCCCATGGCTCTTTACAACTCCTATGGCTATTTTTACAAAAAAAGAAATACAAAAAATTTAAATTTATATGGAAACAATAATAAACCAAACTATTCAAAGCGAACTTGAGAAAACATAAAAATGGAGAACATTGTCATTCTTGAATTAAAAATACATTATAAAGCTTGAGTAATTAAAATAATATTATACTATGTATACACATGAATGGAACAAGTAGAGAGCCCAGAAATAAACCTGTGCCTATACTAGCACATGAAATGCAATAGCACGTTAAATAAACCATACAGCAAAACCAAGTAGGGTAAGGGATCTAGAATTTTTCAACTTAATGCATAACCATGTACATAAATATTGTTGAAATTGAATCTTAATGTTTCACACATACTAAGTACTAAATGCATCATGTAATACAGTGAAGTGGATGGTGGAGCTGTGGATTCTAATGGATTTGAGTTCAAACTTTTTTGATTAAATTGCTTAATATATCAGTTTGAATTAATTCCTATGTAAAAATGGATAAAAAATTCTACTCCGTAGCCATTTTTGGGGTATTGTAATATACCATGAAAAGATTCTGACTCATTCCTGGTGCTTTAATGGATACAAATTTTCTTTCTGCTGTATTCTGTTAAGGTACCTACCTGAAACTGATAACCTAGACTTTAAGAGGTCCCAGTCATGAGGCATTTTGCATTTGAAAAATTGGGGACAAAGTTCTCCACATTATAATTTATGTTTTTAATATTATGAATTTCATAAACTTAATTTCAAATAAGCACAGTGCATGGCCCATAATTAATATATTAAATTTCTAACTTTTGTGTGGAAATAAAATAAACATACCAGTATTTAACAAAGTATTTAGTATCCAGAAAGTAAATATGAAAAGTTTTTTAAAGTCTTCAAACACAAAATAGTAGCAGAGCATTTATACTAATATAAACATTTTATTAAAATAATCCCATTACTCTTAGTTATTTTTCCAAAATGGTTATGGCACCTTCCAGATGTTGGTAGCACTCAACACCTAATTTGACATAGTGCTAGACATTTGGTAAGGACTATTTTTTTTGAAATAAGCCCTTTTATAGATTGCAATTTTCCTGAAAAGAATGCAATCACATTTCTTTGGTACATATAATGGAACTGGCTATAGTGGAAATAACAGGACACCAACGATGGCTAAAGGGAAACTGTATGCAGTTAAGTTCATGGCCACAGCCAAAAGGTGTTTGCACACATGGGGAAATATCTTTGCCCAAAATCAAGTGTTTCTTAATTCTGAATACAGACCTTAGGCAATTATTCATTTTCAATCGCAGAGAAACTCAAGTCCAATCTCCTTTATGTTACCTCATTATTGCTCTTCACAGATGAAAATTTAATTTGTTATGCCATTTTGTGCAGTCAACTGTTTGATTATTAATTATAGAACTGCTTCCAAATTCCTAGGAAGGATATTTTAATAATCCATAATCTGTTCAAATTTTTGTATTTTTTCTTGTAAATATGTCTCTATTTTTTCTCCTTTTATTTTATTTGCAAACAAACTCAGCAGAGCAAGTTGTAATTGCAAGTTGGGTGATGTTTCTGAAACAGGCACATTGCTTGCAATCAGTCTCAAATTTTAAAAAATAGGGCAAGAAACTCAGTTTTACTACAAATTAACAAATGGAATCATTAGCCTGCCATCTTAACCCTTACTTGATGTTGAACATTTTTATAATTACTGAATGGTCCTTTGAGTATTTGATAATGGATCTTGAAGATTTTTCACATGGCAGTTGCTTCAATTATTGCAAGATGCAAGATTTCTTTGGTGAAGTTGTAATGAAGGGAGTTCTACCTATGAGAAACCATGACTATATGGCAAGAAGATTACCGAAAATGGAAGTATCATTCCTAAGCTTGTAAGCATATGATTTTTTTTTAAAAACTATGTCTACTGGGAATATTAGAGCTATCCATTTTACTGTTTTTCTTCCTTAAATTGGAAGGAATTAGGGGTCAAATTTGGCTAGTGTACTTTCTCTATTTATATTCTAGAATTACTTACTCTTATCTTTCTTATCTGATATTTCCTCTGTAACAAAAAAGGCCTTTGTCCTGTGTTGACAAAGAACATTTTATTTTTTTAATGTTTTATATACTTATTTATTTTTTCAAAGAGGGAGAGTCAGTGAGAGAGAGAGAGAGAAAGACAGAATCAACTTTATTTAGTTTTTCATGTGGCTCTTGTTGCTCAGGCACTTTGTTGTACACGTGGTAGTGGTGCTCAAAACTATGTCTTCCCACATGCCAGGCAAGTGCTGCAGCCAAGACACCACTCCAGCCCTAACAAAGAACATTTTAAATTTTATCCTGAGATGAAGAATACAAACAATGACAGAGGGGTTGTGGGAAGAGAGGAACACTGTCACACTTTTGGTGGGACTGTGAGCTTGTACAGTCACTCTGAAAAGCAGTATGGAGACTTCTCAAAAAACTAGGGCTGGGACCATCTTATGATCCAGCTAGCCCACTTGGGTATTTTTCCAAAATTGCTAGAATCAGCTTATTACAGAGATACAGCTTCATCAATATTTTTAGCAGCTCAATTTACTATAGCTAAACTATGGAACCAACCCAGATGCCCCTCACTGGATGAATGGATCCAAAAGCTGTGGTACATATATACAATGTAATTATACCCTGCAAATTTGGCATTTGCAGCCAAATGGATGGAGATGGAAAACAGTATGTTAAGTGAAATATACCAAACTCAAAGACTCAAGGGATGAATGTTTTCTCTCATATGTGGAAGCTAGAATACAATCTGAGACAGATGGAGAATTGGCAAAGCTAATAATAACCTTAAATGGGTGACTTTTTACATGAGCAGGTGGAACCTTGTCTATGACACTGGGGGATGGAGGGGGAGTTTCAGGGAAGGGAAGGAGGGAATAGGAGGGATATATCAAGGCTGCTGGAGGGAGGAAGTATAGGGTTTTCAACCCAGTGGGGAAACTTCAGCTTCCATGAGAAGCCCAACTGATATGGGGGTAAAGCAGGGGGAGACATGGGATCAGGGGAACCCAAAAGGGGGAGACCATGGTCTGGGAATAGCCTTAGAATGCTCTGTCATTATGTATGTGTTCATGATTCTATGGCAAAGATTCCCTTCTAAATTTAAGACTATCTTGAACGAATTAAAAAAAAGATGATGATGTATTAGACAAACAGTTCTATCTGTTTAATTAGACATAGACATAGAAGACAGTTTTACAAATATTCTTGGTTTCAATATGTTGTGAGGATCAGAATCTTTAGACTTTTCTCATGACTCTTATGCTGTATCATTTCTCCCACTCACAATAGGAACAGACAACTTTCATTAGCAATTCCCTGTACAAGTCTTGATTTCAAAGGACACTGGTGCTAGGAACTAAGGTCTATCTTAATTGTTTAAAAAACTTGATGTAATCGAATATCTAGTTAACAAAACAAAAATAAGACATTATTACAAATCCTTTATGATGTGAACTGTGAGTAAATGGCAAATAAGAAGGAGATGATCTAGAACCAGTGTTCTGATCCACTTCAATGGAAAGAAGTCAGGAGACTGTGATCCTTAAGGGAAAAAAATGCAACACTATCATTATTACTAATCTGCTAAAATATTGTTTCCTTTAATGTATTAATGAAGAAAATAGAGTGTAGTGATATCAACAATTTCTTTGCTTTTTCACCAATACATATTTTGGACACTTTCATGTACCATTTTAGCTGCTGCAGAAATTTTGAAAGATTATCCATGCTTGCCTATATTTTGAAAGAATGCAATATTCTTTTAAATGAGATATATAAAATATTATTATAACTTTTTGAATGTCCTACTTTATTATAGTTTGTATTTTATTTTATGCATTGAAAAGTCATTCTCAGAAAAAAGTTCATAGACTGCACCAGAATGCTGAGCAGGAAAGAGACAGTGTTTGGGAGAACAGGAACAATCCAAACAAGGAATATTGAAATTTAAGTAACAAAAAAAAAAATGAGAAAATAAAAGTTAAAGCAAAAAGGCAAAGTGAGTGAGCAGAGTCATCAAATCGGAGAAAATTCTACCAGCAAACAAGAGGATGAACAATCAAAGCTTGGAAAGGCTAAGGTAGATGAGGAGAAAGAAGTGGTTGCACATTAATAACTTGCAAAAAGCTATGGAAACCAGCTCAATGACCTTCCATGAGTTGTCCAGAGTGGAGAAAGTGCTAGATGATAAGTTGAAATGCTATAAAATATCAAGTATCATACTCTTTTCCTTAGTCCACATTGCATTTAAAAGAGTAAAACTGGAAATATCTGTTAGGGCTACAATATGTGTGTAGTTATTTGCCCAAGTGGATCTCATTTCCTTATTATCACATAACAGTGCACATGACAAGTTATTAACTCTGGAATCATTTGTTTTATACAAACTATAGTCTTGGCTTAGATTATATTGGCAGTTTTTCTATTGCACATTGAAAATCAGATTACCTTTGAAAATATCTGGTTAAGTGTTGCGGTAACCAAAAAAGCTGACAAGAACAACTTGCGGTATGGAAAGTTTATTTTGATTCACTTTTCCAAAGAGTTAGTTCATGGTGGGCCAACTCCACAACTCCAACCCCAGCTAAGGACATGGAAGCCAGGAAGTAGAGAGAGAGCTCCCTCATCAGGGACAAATTTATAATCCCTGAAGTCACATTCCCATTACAATTTCTTGCAGCCACACCCTATCTGTCTTTACTTACTGCCTAGTTAATCTTCATCAGTGGAATATCCATTGATGAGTTTATACCTCACATAATCTGATCCTTTTACCTCTGAAAATTCTTCCCTTGTCTCACAGATTAACTTTAGGGGGATACCTTATCTCTAAACCATAACAATCTCGAATACAAATATGTCACAAACTCTGACATATTTATACTATGGATACTCCTTACAATTACTATGTTTTAGACCTTTATATGCCATAGTTATTGTTATTAATATCTTAATTTGAATTAATATGTTGGATTCAATTTTTATTTTATGGCACTTGTAATTGCATATAAATGACACTGAGTACCTTGATACAAGGAGAATTTGAATACAGACAACCTTAATGAAGAGGAAGTGGAAAAAAATGTCTACATTTTCACTGGAAGCCAGATGGATATGTTTAAAATAAGAGCAGATAGGTTCAATGTCAATGAATATAAGTGTTTGATATGAATGATTTTATAGTCTGTTTAGTTTTGCAAACATATACTGTCAAGAAAAAGATACTGACACATCCTAAAGGTTTTCTATTATGTACAAATTACAAATGGAGAAATATGATTTTAGTTTAATATTAATATCATAAATTTCACTAGAATCTTTAAATATCTTATGTAACAATATTAACCAAGAATTATATTTCAGTGAGTAATTAAGGAGGCCAGTCTCCTCAAATATCAAAGTTCATTGTCTCCATGGTAACATAGGGCCTAGAAGAGAGAGCTCTGTATGGTTGGTAACTGTACGCATATATGTAGTCACAAATAATGAATGAATAAGTCACGATGCTTTTTCTTAAATCATAATGGGAAATCTTCAAGGCTGTAGACATTTAATTCAATAAAATCTCTAACATAAAAAATGTATTTTCTACCGTATAGGATAGATGAAACTGTTGATTAGAACAAACAATGGTAATGCAGTAGGACATAAAGGATCAGCAGGGACTTAGAGGCTGGCTTTACCTCGAAGCATCTTTTGAATTAAAATCAGCAAGGCAATCCCATTCTGCATCATTTCCCAAATCATTCCTCTTCTTGAGAAGAATGGCTATCAGCTGTGAAGAAAAATTGCACTCATAGATTTGTGAAAAACAGAAACATATTATGATACCAAAGTCCATGGAGCTAAATACATTTAAATAAATAAAAATAATGAAAATATACATATAAAATTTAATGAATATATGGGCCATTATAATGGAGCTTTTGATTATGTTGATAATACAAATATGTCATAAACTATAAATTGCAAAATCACATTTTTATATGATTTCCTGAAATAGAAAAAGGAGCATAACCCTTGGAGGTTTGAGCATATAGATAATTTCAGGCTTCCCCCTGAACTGTTCTTGAAACTCAGAGCTGTTATTTGTCTGAGACACAAATATTTCTTCCAAATGTATGATTTGCTGATGGGCTCTCTCTTTTTTCTTCTATTGTCTCCTGATTACAAAATATACAATGCTGAAGAAAAATAAATATTTGAATTAGCTAAAGGAGTTAACAAAATCTCAAATACTGGGAGCAAAATTGATGAGGAGAGTGCTTGCTCTGTAAGCAAAATCTGTTCCATGTGGTTCAGAACAAATCTATGTATCCAGAAATTATTTGGAATTTTTTTACTTTATTCATGCAGAGAATTAATAAAAATCACAGACAGAGAAGATAAGTAATGTTTCTGCTCTTTACCTAAAATCATTGGTGACCACAAAGTTTCTTTTTTCAAGGTCAGTTCAAAAATAACACTAAAGCAAGCATTAATAGAAAAACTAATCTTAGAAATGAAAGAAGCAATGTGCTTCTCCTAACTTGAAATGGATCATTGAACTGTATCGTACAATTGATGCAGACATCTTTCAGATGCTATTGCTGTTCAAATACAAAAATTCATGCCAGTTGAGTAATTTCATTTATTTGAAAGAAGAGAGGCAGACCAATGTTATTTAAACTTCCTCTAATTGAATTCACTGACAAGTAATTGTTTTAATAAATTCACAAGGTATATGGTTTAGAACAATGTCTTCTAAACAATAAAAACTTAATAAAGATGCATCCACTATTATTATTAAGTAGTATTTGTTTATGCAAATAAACTATTACTATCAAGGGATTTATAAGACATGGAATATTTGTTTTGATATATATATATCATTTATGAGTGACCAGATTTTCTCTAAATTAGAAATTTTCACAAAATTAACTTTAGTGCTATCATATTTTTTTTCAGGTAAAAGAAAAAGACTAAGATCAGCAGAAATAAAGTTGGAAAAGTTTTAGGAAGACAAGTTTTTAAAAGGAGTTCTTTATAAGTAATTAAAAACTAAATGTTTTGTCAAAATACACTTTCTATGCTTTAAGATAAAAGCCCTAAAAAGGGGGATAATATCCAATAAATTATACTATCAACAGCTGTATCTAATTGTAGTTATTTCAGGAAAGATAATTGCATGGTAAATAGCATTAGCTATTCTTTAGCTGTAACTGTTCCTGGTAATTCTCTGATACAATATTTTAATTCACTGACAAGAAAAAGTACTGTAAATCAACTCTATCACATGAACTAAGTAAAATATAAAAAAGCAGAGAAGGATCATTTACTCATGAAATGTACCAGTTAATGAAATATAATATCTAAAATTTAGTTGTCAATGATATAATACTCAACATTAAGTTACTTTTAAAGGTTAGTAAGTAATATCATTAATTTTGCAAAAGCAGTCAGTGGATATGTCACTAACTACCGAGGACCACTAACTCGTTAAGTACAGAGCATTATATTTTCATACCCATTATCAACATTATTAATATTTTTTAATGATCAAAGTTTCTATTTCATTACTGCATTTGGTTTCTTTTCAATAGTGATAGGACTGAGTTTCACATGGATATGTGAAGTTTATCATTTACTCTTAGGAGTTAAAACACAGATTAACTCAATATTTTCATATAGCTTCTTCAAGCAAATGCATAAAAAATCTTGAAGTTTTTAACCAATCTAATTTAGTATATTTTTCCTGCACATTATTCCACAAAGCAGAGGATTCTCAAATATTTTTACTTAATTTTATCTGTATTAGACTTCATATATAATCTTTAAATTAAACATATATTTTATGCTTGTAATTATCACTTGTAATTACCGGTCACATAAAATATTGACCTGAAAACAAATATGGACAGACTTAAATTTCACAAAGAAAATTATGTCTTTGATATAGAAGAAAAATATTTGTTTCTCAGGGGTATAGATAATTTGGGTTGATGTATACAGATCCATTTATATGTTAAACTACACTTGAATATCTCTAATTAATTAATTAATATTGGTTTTTGAATGATATTGTGGTAATTCAATATGTGTATACAATGCATAATGATCAAATCAAGGCAATTAACATGTATTATATGCTTTTAAAGATAACACAGCAGATAAAATAGCCCAGTTGATAAATGCCAAATGCTTTATCATCACCTCAAGGAACTTTTCTGAAATAAATGCTGGGGTACATGAAGAGGGGAAGCTTCATTAGTAATTATGAAAAGAAATCCAAGGGACATCATAATGAGTGCCATAGCATAGTATTTGTTGAATCATTATGTCCATTATGGATAAATTTTCTATGAGGTTCAAAAGTATAGGTAAATATAATTTGAAAAGGGAACATTGAATCAGTACAATAGTAGTTGCCCTCCCTACCTTTCCTTTTCTTCCTTCCTCCTCTTTCCTCCCTCTTCTCTTCTTCCCTTTCTCTCTTCCTTCCTTCTTCTCATTCTATAGTTCTATATTTTTGTGTAAGTTCCTTTCTTTCTTTCGTTAGTGATATTTTGAGGGAAGAAAGAATTACATTTGAGAAATTGGAAAAAATAAAGCATACAGAAAACATTTAAGAAATTTTATAAACCCATCATTCAGAGGAAACAATTACACATATTTGACTTTATTAATCATTTTTAAGCACAGGTATAACTACATATTTTTCCAGAGTGAAAATTAAATTTCGTTAGTAATAGTAATTAGTAAATACCTAGTAAGAGCAAATTAGTTGTTCCTTTTCACAGTACAATTTTCAAATGATATGAATGATTACACATCAGAATTGTGATTTAGAAGATTCCATTACCTACATATGAATGAACACAGTAGTATTTATTTGCAGCCCTTTGAAATGATAAGATCTTATTCAGTAAGAATTCTGTTAATCCCGCCAGAAATTTTTATTAGTCTATTTGTGCTATCATAACATGATATGATAGGTTGGATGACTTCAACAACAGAAACTTATTTCTCACAGTTTTGGATACTGGATGTCCAACACATCAAGAGAACCAGTAAGGGAGGTACCGTTCTGAGGCAGTTAGTCTTGACCAATAACTGCCGCCTCTTTGTATACTCAAATGATTTTCCTTTGTGTGTGAGCTTCCCTGTGTGTTTGTGTGGGGAGAGACAGAGAAGGAGGGAGAGAGGAATAAGTAATGAGACAAAGGTCTCTGCCTCATCCTACATAAGGGCTCTAACTCCATTTTAATGGCCCCAACTCCAAATACCATCACATTGGATGAAAAGGTTTCAGTATATGAATTTTAAGGAGACACATTTCTGTACTTAGTAAACCTATCCCTAAGTTAGTCAGACATTATTAATAGAATGGATATTCTTCTATGTTTTGGAATGATATTGGTTATTTTCGACACATAATATTTAATTATTTGAAAACACATTTGTTTTGCATAGCTTGCTTTTGATTATTATTTTCATGGCAATTGCTCTTTGACTCTATGAGTTTTCTAAATCCAGTCCAATACAACATATAGTGTCATCACTTCAACCAACTTGTAAAAAAATCAGTATCCCTCAACCAACATACTTTATTCATTTATTTGTCTATTTGTCATTATGCTAGTTTGGATTTGGAGTTTTCCCCAAAGGTCCTTGTGTTAAAGACTTGGTCCCAGCCTGATACCATGGCGAGGTGGTGGAAATGTTAAGAGGTGGTTTCTAGTTGGGCGCCTGCCTTTGGGCCATTGTGTAACATGCCCTAATCGGGAATTGTGGGATCCTCAATTAAGGGTTCTTATCTACAGCAACATCATGAGCATCCTAATCTATAAATTATTTTAGAACAGTAAGATGAAATACTGTAGCGAAGTTGTACTGAGGGATGTTGGAACCTCATTAGGTAGAAACAGTAGCAGTGTGGATGTATGTAACATTTGTATCAAGATTTCATAATTGAGAAGATAAGGAATAAAAGAGAGGAATCCTCGTTAACTCTCGAAGTTTTTGATGGAGCATGAACAAATGATGATATCATTCATGAAGCAAATGCTTTCTTCAGTTCTGGAGGTGGAGGAAGAGTATTCAGCGTTGACATGGTGAATAAAGAATCCTGTGGGCCACGGTGATGGCAGGGGAGGGACGTTCCATATATCACTGGATATTAGTATTTAGAATTCAAAGGAAACCAAGTCTAATCAAATAGTTGGTTTGTAAAACTGGGGATGCAAAGAAAATATTTCAGGAAAAAATATAGATAAGGGAAAGATAAGGTCCAAGGAGAAAATAATAGAAAGTATGATGTCTACCACCAGGTAGCAGATGAAAAATGGCTGGGCAGGAGGTGGAGGAGTCCCAGAGATGTTTGAAAAATACAAAGAACTGTTGAAATAGCATCTTTGGGAAGATGCTCCACTACAATGTTTCAATTCTTATTTTAGATGATAGGAATTCTGCATACCTTTAATGCATTATGCATATTCTGTGCCATGTAGAAGTGGATAGGGAGACAATTTGCATGATTTCCTACAGAAAACAAATGTGGATCCTTGAGGCACATCCTTTGTTGGAATTTATTTACCTTTAATGTGGTAGCTGAAAAACAGCACATTTTACAAATAAGCAAAGCATAAGTGAGCTAGATATTAGACTCAGCACAGTAGATTGTCCTCCCCAGTGTGGCTGGGAATTATTAAATCTGTTGAGCATCTGAATATAACAAAAGTCAGAAGAAGTAGTAATTCCATCGCCACCTCTCAACACATACACTTTATTTTCTGCCTTCCTAGTGAGCTGGGACATTTCCTTTTTTCCTGCTTTTGTTCTGAGATTTAGACCATCTGTTCCCCTAATTCTCAGACTTGTAATCAGCTGCAACTATAACTGTTGATTTCCAGCAGGCACATGCAAAATTTTATAATTTCATAACTTCCGTAATTATGTGACCCAATTCCCCACATACTGAAGTAGGAGACTGTAAGAAATTTTATGAAGCATACCCTGTAAGCTAGAAAATGACATGAGGGCTAGAGCCGTGGCTCGGTGGTTACGGTGCTTGCCCAGCATGTGCAAGTGCACGGGTTCAAACCCCAGCGCCCGCATACACAACTAAGTGTCAGAGCAACAAAAGTCATGTGAAAAACTCAATAAAAATTGATTCTCTCTCTCTCTCTCTCTCTCTGTCCTTTTCTCAAAAGAAAATAAAATGAGACTTAAAACTGTGCAGCTGGTCTCCTAAAACTATCATACATATAACCTCAGACACTGTTCAATTAATACTCATTTCTGTTGTTTGCAATTTTCATTTTGTTATTAATTATATAATTGTTGTGCAGTTATTATACAGATACAAAAATGTCATAATAACAATGACAATGTCAACGTTGACAGCAACTATTATAATATCTTTGTATTACTATCATTTAATGAGAACCATATACCAAAATCTAAGCTAAGGCTTTCCTAATTTTATCAGGCAGAAAGAACAAAGATATTGAACTATAATAAATTAAATACTTTGTCTAGATTGGTAAGAGGCAAAGCCATTGTTTTGAGCTTATACTTCAAAGACGGAGTTTCTTAGCACTGTATTTGTCAGCCTTTAAGTAAACAGAAAAAAATGCCACACACATAGACTTGAGTGAGTTCTGATTTGTAAATGACTGATATAAACACAGAATTTAATGGAGGAAAGCAATGGACACTTACAAGGAGGTATTCAGAAGTAATCTGGAATGAATAATGATAGGGATAATACTAACAGGTACACAAACTTCATCAATAAGCAGCACATTTAGCTGCTGGAAAAGATGGGTATATTCAGCAATTACAGCAGATGACACGGGGAAGTAGCTGTCTAATTCTGAGTTTGCAAATTACCTTATCATGTTATCATCATTAGCTTAGATGTCTATCCAACAATCCAGAGTGAAAACTTTTAATTTCAGCATTCTTTCTCTATTTTTCCCCTAACGCATAGAGGGGGGGGGCAGTACTTACTAGGGTTTTAATGGTTTGAAAATGCAGTGTGAATATCTTAAATTATTTAAAATTTCATTTTCCATTTTAAAAGTCAGTGAGGTATTAGGTGATACATCTTATGATTTTTATTGCTTAGGAATATAAGCATATGCTTTAAGCATACAATTCGTTACTTAAAATTATTTTATCATTGTGCTTTCCTTGCACTTGCTGTATTTTACCTATTTTTTCTTTCATAGCCTTTATATTTTATCATTAAAGTTTCTTATACATAATTATTGCTGATGGCATGTCATTTAATAGCTATATAGAGAGTTTCAATCAACTCCAGATTTGCTCATTGAACACTTTGAAAAGTCAAAAAGAAAAAATAATGAGATAGAATACCATTAAGAAAACAAAAAATAGTATTAAGTCATTTGCATAACTTGAAAGCAGAATCTAGTTTTTTTTACAGCATATTCCGCAATGGTCATGTAGAACATATATAATGAATCTTTTTGGATAAGGATGAAATATGTTGGATGGTCCTGATAGAAAGAGAAGGACCACTTGAGTTACTGCCTGAAGATGGGCAGCTCAGGAGAGACTGTTAATGAGGATTTGAGAGAAATGAGCTCAGTGTCCACTAGATTTGAGGGTTCCATGTGATAATTTTGAGGACAGAGTGAAGGAATTGTATGGGTTGAGCAGGTAAAGTGAAAATTGGGGATGTGATGATGGGAAAGGATAAAGAGAAAAAAGAAGTTATACCTCCATTCTTGATAGAAATCTGACTCTACTGTTGTTAAATCACTAGTGTCTGACTGTCTTTAGACTCCTTCTGAAGTTGTTTCTTGAGAATAAAAATGTATCCAATGAAAATACAGACAATAAGTTGAAAGATGAAAGATGACAGCATAATGTAAACTAAAAGGAAAATAGATTATATGAGCAGATGTTATTGAACAGGAGCAATTTCAGGTCTTTTACCAAATGTTATTTGACTGCAGGTTTATGGATGAATTGTGCGTAAAGATGGGTCAGCACCAGATATTTGAAATCACAATGAAGGAAGCACCTGTCAAAAGGCTAGATATCCTTCAATCTTTGTGTTAGGAGCAAATTACTTAATCTTTTGATACTCACTTATAAATTTTCAAATGTATCATTTAACATAATTCTCACCAAATTTCCATAAAATAAAAATACAGACTTTAGCTAGCTCACATCCACCTCCACTGGAAACTGGTATGTATCATCAACTCATATTTTATTGGAAAAGTAAATCACATAGTAAAACTTGTTGGGCACTGTGCAAAAAAGAAACGCTGCGCTGGACGCCATGGCACTTCTTCCTCCCCTCCTCTTTCATGTTTCCCGAGCTCTTAACAAAGAGGAGAGAGTGGGCCTGCACCTGAGGGCTGCTTCCTCTTTACCTTCCGGTTGGTGATAGCTGACAACACCAACATAGAAGTCCCTCATTGGCTGGGATAAGCCAGTCTGCCACTTCACTATTGGTTCCTTAGCTGTCTCCCCTCCCTATGAAAATCCATGTGCCTTGAAAATAAATGGATTTCTGAGCTGCCATCCGCTGCTTGAGGCTGACTCCTTTCCCTGGCCAGGAGGGAAGGGACTTCCAGCGAGAGGGAAGGGAGATCCAGGATTTCGGCCACTGGCACTTGCCCTCCTGATTCTGCCCCTGGGGGCCAATTCATCTGGTCCGGATCGTCCCGCCTGTACCCAGGAACACCTGGGTAGTGACAAAACTGACAATGAGGTGGATAATAAGATTTTCCCTCTTGTGTGATACTCTAAGTTGTAACCACAAATGGCAGTGATGTACAATAGTCCCATCTTAACTAAAAGACAAACAGTCCAAGTTTCCCAGTGGAGTTACTGAAATTGCATATTGTACTTAACCAAATATATATATATATATATAGTCTTTTATTTTTTTCCTGTATATATATACTTATGATAAGGATTAATGTGCAAATTAAGGATAATAAGATATTAATAATAACTGAAAGAAAAATACAACAACTATAGGAATATACTGTAATAAAATTCAAGTATAAAACTCCATTTACACATAGGTACATAGTTAAGTAAAAGTAGGGTTACTTGAGCACCAGCACTCTAGAAGTGTGATGTTGGTCTTATACAGAGATGGCTAATAAGGAATAAAATACAGCAAGGATGTAGTAGAAAAAGAGATGATTTGAATCCCAGGAAAAATCGGTGGCATGACACAATATTTTAACACATTGCTCAGAATGCCATGCAATTCAGCACATGAATTTTTAACTTAAAAATCTTGAACCGCATTTGACAATGGCTAACTGAAACTCCAAAAAGCAAATCTAGAAAAGGGAGGACAGCTGGGTGTGAATCTTCTCAACTGGGGGGAAATGAGAGGAAACAATGACAGGATTTCAAAATTTAACTTTATATAATCATCAGTATATCATATTATTAAATTTCACTCAAATAAATAAATTTTAATGCTTTGAAATATTATAACCTATTATTGCTTTATAAATTAAGCATTGCTATAGTTTTGGCTATACGTTTATATAGTTTGCATTTTTTTCTAGAATCTTGTATTTTCCTAAGAATAAAGAAACTAATGAAATAACCAAGTGAAAAATATTTCTTAGTTTCCTAATACAAAAACATTGTAAGAATAAATTAGTATCGTCTTCAACCATCAACTTATAAGAACGTGGATCCTACTTTCTTCTTATAACATGGTTACTAAAGTTCCAGAATATGATTATCGTTGAAAATTTTTCATTTATATGATCATTTTTAATTTATTTTCAATGATATATTTGAAATTATATGTGGTCTTGACCATTTTATATAGCTAACTGATTTTATGACTGATTTGAATAAAAGAACTTAAAGCCTATGGAAAATATATTTTGTTTTCTCATGCTAATTCATTTTTTCCTAATTTAATAATTTTTTCTGTATTGATTTCAAGCCATGCATATATTTTACATATAGAGTCATCAGTAATTAAACAAATTATTTTTTACTGTCTACGTTAAGAAGTACACCATTTTTAAAAATTTCTTGAAGAGTTGTGTTGTTTTACAATCATAAATGCATATGTAGTAACAATATGATATGCTGTTGATCCTAATCCAGAATCACCTCCATGTCACCCACAGCCCAGTCTCTTGACTCTTCTGTATTTCCCCCTTATAACAGATATAAATGTCTTTATATATAAGGATATATATATATATATATATATATATATATATA
>PVKS010039649.1:0-17119 GCA_004027875.1 Aplodontia rufa | reverse complement strand
ACATCTTCCATTGCCTAGAGCCGTAAGGTTCTCAGGACTCACCACCCCCATGCCATCTTTAGGTAAAACTCCCATCCTGTGCCTGTTCAACGGGTTAGTTCATTAGACTCCATTTCAGGCACTTACCTTAACTCTTATTAAACTTAATTTTGTTCGATTCAGCCAGCCATGTCAACCTGATAACACATTTTTGAATTCTGATTTTTTTAAGAGAGAGAGAAAGAAAAAAGAGAATCAATTCTATTTATTTTTTTCATCTGGTTTTTGTTTTTCTGACAGTTGTGAATGTGGTTCTGGGGTTTGACTGGGTCTTTGTGCATGCCAGGCAAGCACTCCAACTGCTGAGCCACCACTCCAGCCCTGAATTCTGATTAAGAACAATTTACTTAATTATTATTCTCAGATTCACATGACCTGCAAACTTTCAAACTTTTTTTTTAATCTGGAAGTTACTAATAATTGAATAAGGAAAGAATTACTAAGTGATTGTGGCCAAATTACCACACCATTCACGTAATTCAAGCCCCAAATGCTTCTCTAGAATAGAGACAATGGACTACTTTAGAATGCCCCATTCTGAAACTCAGATTCAACATTTTCCCAATCTCACTGGCTCAGGAAAATACATTAATTTTATGAAGAAGAAATTGTTTTTTGGCCTGAGGTATTCTTTATTAATTCATATCAGCTTCTAAGAATATCACTGGTTTTTATAAGATATAAATTATATCCTAGGATCTGTCCTGGAATTTCCACTAAATTCACTGGTTTACAACATTATGAAATCTTTCTTCTCTTATTTGAAAATTGTCATGTTGATAACCCTATTTTTAGACTTCTGGAACCTATCTCTTCCTCTAAGATCCTCCAAGTTCATCACAAGCAATGACTTTACCTGAGCTTCTATTTATTCAACCTTGCAACAAGTAGGTATTAAACCTCTAAAATGTGCCAGGCCATGAACTGGGGCTCTGGGGTTCATGTTGAGTCAAAGAGATACAATTCACCCAATCAAAGAGCTCACGCTGTGATTCCTTGAGCCTTGAAAGGTTGTGCACTGAGACACCAAATAGATCCTTCTTTTTCTCACTGTAACTTGAAGCAAATCTATAAACAAATTAACAATAAGTCCTGTGTTCATTTAGCAGCATGTGTTCAAAAACTGGAACAATATAGAGATCAACACGGCCCCTGTGCAAAGATGCCAAGCTGATTAGTAAAGCCTTCCTTATCTTAAATAACTAAATATAAATAAAAATAAATTTTGATGGTAATAAATGTCATCTTTAAAAATTTTAAAGAATGATGTGAGTGGTGAGTGCTGGAGCAGTGGCTCAGCGGTTACAGCACTTGCCAGCATGAGTGAGGACGTGGGTTCGAACCCCAGCACCTTATAGACAATGAAGTGTCAGAGCAACAAAAGCCACATGAGAAACTAAATAAAATTGATTCTTTCTCTCTCCCTCTTTCCCTCACTGTCCCTCTCTTTCTCTAAAAAAAAAAGAAAGAAAGAAAGAAAGAAAGATAATGGATGATCACCAAAAAAGTGAAGCTGGAGCAAACCAGTAAACACATTAAAATTAATTCATAATGTGATTGTGGTAGAAGCCCGCCCCCCACCCCCTGTACAAAGGATTTTAAGATTTATGTTTTTCTTGTCTGTCAAAGTTGAAGACCCTGAGGCAGGATAGACTAACTCCATTTTAGATCATCCTCAAGATAGTAACTCCTCCCCTGTGTATGCCCACCTCTTTCCAGGAACCCACCCATCTCTTTCCAGTGACCTCTACTGACACTTGTCTACCCCTCTCTCTCCCAATCACCACCTACTTCCTCTTTGTCCCTGCCTCCACCTTACCTTAGCAACCCGCACAGATTGTGCACCTGAGCTCCTGCAATCGGAGCGAAAAGCGGCATCACCTTGAGTTGGAGTTAAAACCCTTGATTTTCCTGTTCCTGCAAGCATTTTCTTTTCACCCTTCCACCGAAGTAAATTTTCTGCCTTGCTCACCTGCCTCTGACCACATATTTGATTTCCTTTACAACAATTTGGCACCTAATTCGGGGCTCTGCAAATTGCCTGGGGGTCCTGGGGCTCCCCTCTCCCAAGGGGAGACATGCACCAGTGTCTCATTGTGGTGACCTCAAGGGTGGAGAATAACTACAACTCCTAAGTCCATCAGGACCCAAGATTGAAGATGGATGAGCTACGCAGGGAGGGACACGACAGTCAAAACCACAGAAAACAAATAATTTCGTGCATGAACCAATGGTAAGAAAATCTTTTTCTTAAACTTGAGGGAGAAAAAGGATATATACTGCCTTGCTGGTTGAAACATCCATGGGTGTGATCTAAGTGGGTTTGAGATGTGTCTGGGACACAGGGCAAGGACACAGACTCCAAATTCGCAGCACCAGCAACTGGGAGAAACGACAGAAATGGGAGTAGTGGCTGAGGGAACAAAGCAGTTGTAACAGAACTCTGGTAATATAACTCGGTTCTTTTTCTTGGACTCAGAAATCGTGCCATGGGAGAAAACGAGGTGGGAAATAAGAATTCTGCTATAGAGAAGCAGGATGCTGGTGGGGGGGGGACAACACAGAAATCCATTTACATAGCCTCCCTTTGGGCTATATGCTAAAATATTGGGAGGATAATAAAAATAAAGGAAAAATCAAAGGTGATAGAATATTGTTATTTTATTTGGACTCAAGAACCTATCCTAATTCCGTCAATATATTGGCCAAGGTTTGTGGCAAATGAGGATTGGATATGCCAATTATTAACAGAGCATGTAATTGATAAAGACCCTAACAATTGGGAAGAAATAGAATATGCTCCCTTTTGAAGAGAAGGACCTGAAGTCCTCTTTCCTCTTAAGATTAGTAAAAACAACAAAACAGAAGAAGAAAAATTAAATGAAAGGGATCCGCTAAGTGGCCTCTCCCCACCATCCATTTCTAATTCCACTGAAGGGCAAAATCCACCTCCTGCCCCCAGGAATATTCCAGTGTAGGGTGAGAAGGAACCAAAGCTAAACGCAGCAGCTTCTGTCCCTTCTCCAATTTCAAACCCTTCCCTACCTAGATTAAAGAGAGAATTGCAACAATGCAAGTAGAACATACAACATTTTCCTTTTCCACAGGGAGAAAAGAAATGTGATTCTCTTTCCTCCCCCTTCACCTTTCGTCTTTTATGTGAGGTTCCTCTAGAAGAAGGGAACACTGGATTTGTAAAATTGGGAATTAAAACTTTGATAAAGGACCCACATGGGGTAGCAAAAAATTAGAACAATTTCTCAGTCCTCAACTCTACAAGTGGTCTGAACGCATATATATTTTAAGTATTTTATTCTCTAAAGAAGAAAGGGCAATGATTAGGCCATCTGCAATGTGGACCTAGGGATGGGAGCACCCAACTGGATCTGGAGCCCCACCAGCTGAGTAAAATATCCAGCTGAAGAGCCACACTGGAATAATGACGATGAGGCACACAGGGGACATGGGAGAGACCTCAGAGACTTAATTATAAAAGGGATAAAAGAGACAGCCCCTCGGTCCCAAAATTTAGTCAAAGTACACCAAGGGAGAGATGAAGCGCCAACAGAATTTTTGAGTACTTTAGAGGAGCAAATGAGGAAATATTCTGGGTTAAATACTAATGATGCCTTAGGACAAGAAATGTTAAAGGTACTTTGTAACTAGCAACTGGCCTGATATAGCTAGAAAATTACAAACAGCTAAACATCTGGAGAAATTACTAACAGAAGCTCCAAAATACAAATAAGGAGGGATGAACAGAAACAGGGACAACATACCAAATGTTTACTCTCCACCATGGAACCAGTAACTCAGCAAAACCTTACCCTTAGAAAAAGGGGACAAAGAGGGTCTCAACCAAGACACTCTAGGGGTCCACAAGCGAAAGAACCACAGAAGGGAGAAAAAAGGAGTAAATGCTAAGTGTGAGATAGAGGGACATTTCAAGAGAGAAAGTCCTGAATGGGTAAGAGAAGAAAAGGTAACATCCCTCATGTCTTAGGACAGAAACTATGAAGGTCAAAGGCTCTTTTATGCAAAGAGGTCCTACCAAGAGCACTTGATAAATTTGGAGGTGGGACCCGAAAGAGAAGTAAGATTCTTAATTGACTCTGGGGCAGCTCCCACCTCTTTAACATAAAGGGAGAAGATTTTAAAGTTCCCATATTTAAGAAGACTCAAGTTGAAATAATAAGGCAGGCATATCCAAACAGAATTCCTCTTTGTGCCTGCATCAGGGACCAATCTTTTAGGTAGAGATTTGAAGAGTGAACTTGGGGTTATAGGATTAAAAAAAATCAATGATAGGGAAATTCAAATTTCCCTTAAACTTCTAATGACTAAAGAAGAAAAGGTTTATCCCCAAGTTTGGACAAAAGAAGGAAATTGAGGAAAACTACAGGTGCCACCAATACATTTTGAACTAAAAACCAAGGGAGAAACCATAAGGAGGAAACAGTACCCAATCCCTCTTGAGGGGAGATTAGGGTTACAGCCTATAATAGAGGGGTTACTTAGAGATGACCTCCTCGAAACCTGCACATCTCCTTGTAATACTCCAGTCTTACCTGTAAGGAAACCAGATGGATCTTATAGACTGGTCCAAGACTTAAGAGCAATAAATCAAATTACTCTGGATAGACACCCTGTAGTCCCCAATCCCTACACTCTTCTTGTAAAATACCCTATAATCACCAGTGATTTAGTATTATAGTCCTAAAGGATGCATTCTGAGTATGTCCCCTAGCTGAGGATAGTAGAGATTTGTTTGCCTTTGAATGGGAAAATCCTCAAGTTGGGAGAAACAACAGTCTCAATGGACTGTCCTCCCCCAGGGATTTACAGAATCGCCCAACTTATTTGGACAAATTCTGGAACAAGTGCTAGAGGGATTTAAGAACCAACCTCAAACTAAACTTCTCCATTATGTAGATAATTTATTAATCTCTGGAGATGAAAAGGAAATGTAACTGAGGCACCTATGTCCCTACTTAATTGTTTATGACAACAGGGTTAAGAAGTTAAAGAACTAGATTACAATTTGTGGAATAAGAGGTTAAATATCTGGGACCATTGAACAGTGAGGAGAAACGAAGATTAAACCCAGAACGAATCTCAGGGATAATTGGTATGTCAGTACCTCATACTAAGAGAGAACTTAGAAGATTCTTAGGACTGATGGGATCCTGCAGATTATGGATAAATTCTTATGCCCGGAAGACTAGAAAACTGTATCTTAAACTTTTAGATGGAGAGCCTGACCCAATCCTTTGGAAGCCTAAGGAACTTCAATCACTGGATACTCTTAAACAGGCCCTCAGCACAGCTCCTGGGTTAGCTTTTCCCTCACTTGAGAAACTGTCCCATTTGTGTTTTAATATAGACAAGGGAGTTTTAACCCAGGACCATGGGAGCCAAAGCAACCAATAGCCTATTTATCTGGACGTCTAGACCCAGTCTCCAGGGGATGGTCTAAATGTACCCAACTGGTGGCTGCCACTGCCCTTTTGGTAAAAGAAAGTTGAAAGTTAGCCTTTGGAGGGGTCTTAATAGTGAGCACACCCTATCAAGTCAGAAGCATTCTCCACCAAAAGGTGGGGAGATGGCTAACTGACTTCAGAATTCTAAAGAATGAGGCCATTCTCCTGGAAAGGGATGATTTAACACTCACTACTGAAAGCTGCTTAAATCCAGCTGATTTCTTAATTGGGGGAAATCCTCTGACTCCACTGAATATTACTGCATGGATCTAATAGAATACCAGACCAAGGTCAGGCCAGACCTTAGAGAAATCCCCATTTCAACAGGCCTTAAGATCTTACAGATGGATCTTTCCTGGTTATTCAAGGGAAAAGACATAATGGATATTCTGTAATAGATGGGATATAATAAAAAATAATAGAATCGGGATGACTACCCAATGGGTGGTCTGCTCAGACCTGTGAACTATTTACTCGTAACCAAGCCCTAAAGTTTCTACAGGGAAAAGAGGGAACAATTTATACAGACTCTAGATATGCCACACCTTTGGAAAAATTTGGACTGAACGTGGCCTAATTAATAGTAAAGGAAGGGATTTTGTACACAAAGAATTAATTATTCAAATTCTAGAATGTTTACTGTTATCTGAAGAAATAGGTATTGTACATGTGTCAGGGTACCAACAGGGCCAGATGAAACTGCCAAAGAGGCTGCTCTACAAATGGAAATCTCTATTTCCCATTTCCTACCCCTTTTTTATCCTCTCCCTCGGTTACTCCAATATTCAGCCCACAGGAAGAAAAACAATTAATAAAATTGGAAGTTTCCAAGACTCCTGAGGGAAAATGGCTTCTGCCTGATGGTTAGGGAAATGCTTACAAAAACCAATAATGAGGGAAATGATGACCCATTTACATCAGAGAAGCCACTGGGGCCCCCAGGCCATGTGCGATGCTATACTAAGAATATATGGATGCGTGGGAATTTATACAGTAGCCAAACAAGTAAATGGAGGCTGTGTTACCTGTAGAAGGGTTAATAAACAAACCTTAAGGAAACAGCCTCCAGGAAGGAGAAATCCTGGATTAAGACCCTTCCAAAGCATCCAGATTGACTACACTGAGATGCCTCAAATAGGATATCTAAAATATTTGCTAGTAATGTAGTAAATCCTCTAACTGATTAGGTAGAAGCTATCCCCTTGCCCAGAGCCACTGTTAGCAGTGTAGCCAAGGTCTTACTGGAATCAATAATCCTTAGATTTGGCCTAATAGAAAATATAGACTCAGATAATTGAAGTCATTTTACTACAAATATTATGAAAGAACTTGTGAAAATCTTAGACATAAATGGGAGTTTCATACTCCCTGGCACCATCCCTTCCTCAGGTAAGGTGGAAAGAATGAACCAAACTTTAAAGATGCAGATTACTAAACTGATGTTGAAACAAAACTCCCCTGGACTAAGTGTCTTCCCATCGCTCTCCTCCAAATTAGAACAGTTCCCTGAAAAGACATAGGCTTAGGCTGGAGCGGTGGCTCAGTGGTTTCGGTGCTTGCCTGGTAAGCCCAAGGACCTGGGTTCAAACCCCAGCACCACCTACACAACTAAGTGTTAGAGCAACTAAGGCCATGTGAAAAACTAAATAAAGTTGTTTCTCCCTTTCTCTGTCTCTCTCTCACTATCACTCTCTTAAAAAAAAAAAAAGAAAGAAAGAAAGGAAAAGACATAGGCTTATCCCCATATGAATTGCTATATGGGTTACCATATTTAGAAAAACAATAGGGTTTCCCACTTTTGAAACAAAGGAAATTTCTGAAAAATTATATATTAGCTCTCTTCTACTTTATCTTCTTTGAGATTACAGGGCCTCCTGGCACAGACACCACCTCTGGAATTCCCTGCACACCCACACCAGCTCCTAGACTGATGGTCCAGGTCTGAAAGGAAAATAAGCTGGATCCTTCTTGGGAAGGGCCTTATCAAGTCTTGCTCACCACTGAAAAAGTTGTCCAGACGGCCAAACGAAGTTGGACTCACTGCACATGCACAAAAAGAGTCTCCACTTCCAATTGTGAAAGACAATCTCAGTCCAGCACCAAGAACCCACCAAACCGACATTAAAAGGACTTTAATAATGCTTGTGATGATACTGGGAATCACATTTTGTAAGTTGATTATTGATGTAGCTCAGACGATCCTTCCTCTGATTGCTAAATCTAATGTTTACCATGTGCTCCCCTGCAAAAATTCACATAACCAAGAACACTTGTCTGAGACAAATGAATATAATGACATTCAGCATATTCTGGAGAAGTTAATCTCTGTGAACCTAATAATGATGTTTCCAAAATTATCTTGGAGGCAAAAGATTTACAAAAAAATTATTAAAGTAGAAATTGGATATAATGAGGCAAACGCCCAGGTGAAAATATTAAATATTGTTAGCACATCAAATAAAAGTGACTTTTACACTTGCTCAGTAGGAGGGCAGATAGCTCAAGTGGTCCCATTCCCTCTTGACTGGACCTCTGATACAATGGATATGAGTTTCCTGGTATCCCTCTTTCAGGAAAAGATGATGTGGAGAAATAACTCTTGTACAACTCTGTCACTGCTGTTCCCTGAAGCAGTGGGTCAAAAACAAGAGACCCCAAAGATCACCCAACTCCCTTCCCTCAGAACCAATTACATCTCATGCCTCTCTAGGTGGGGGGCACAATTGGCTTTCTTGGGAAATATATCTGCGAGCCAGGAAGGCTGATCGTTTGAGAAGGTATCGAATCAAACAGCGCTTGCTGTAGTCCAAGCTGGTATCTGGTGGTAATGTGTGGGGCCCTTGCTTGAAACTTTACCTGCCAACTGGAATGGAACCTGTACTTTGGTTCAATTGGCTCTCCCTTCCACCCTGACATTTCCTAGATCAAATCAGTCATAGTCCTCTGAAAAAGAGAATCTCTCTTCCCATGGATCATTGGATCCCCGTTAAGTCAGCAATCAAAACTCAAATAACAACAAATTTTGAGTCAATTTCCCTTTGGTGATCCACAATAATGGTTTACAATGAGGATAATAATCAAAAATTATTAATTATGTAAGGGAAATTACCAAGGAGCTAAACATTACTGATAACATAATGTGGGAAGAAATAATCATACTTATTATCTTTTCATTAATTATTATATTTGGGGCTGATTAGATATATAGAGGATATTGTTCAGAGATTGATTTCTATCACTAAACAACTTTCAGCCATAGGCCAAATCCATTCTCCTGCATCCAATGTAGTCAAAGATAAATGTCAAAAATTGGTATTAGACATGGAATGGCATCAGCCTTGACTTGCTATGTGAATATACATTTGTTCTTGATTGTTTGACAATGATTCCCTCCTAATTGTAAGTCCATATTCAACAAATTAAAAAAAGAAAAAAAATTGGTATCAGAGTTTGAAGAAAAGAGTACATATGCATTACACAAGAGGGGAGAACTGTTAGATTTATGTTCTTTTCTGTCAAAGTTGAAGACCCTGATGCAGAATAGACTACCTCCATTTTAGATCACCCTTCCCCTTCAAGATAGTAGCCCCTGTGTACACCCCTCTCTTTCAGGGACCCCTCCTGGTACCTATCCATCTCTTTCCAGTAAACTCTACTGTCACACATCTACCTCTTTCCAGTGACCCCCTCTCTCTCCCAGTGACCACTTACTTCCTCTTTGTCCCCACCTCCACCTTACCTTAGCCAACTGCCTAGATTGTGCACCTAGTTCCTCCAATCAGAGCGAAGGGCAACACTGCTTTGGGTTGGAGTTAAAATCCCTGGTTTTCCTGCTCCTGCTCACCCTTCAGGTTGAAGTAAATTTTCAGCAGAAGTAAATTTTCTGCCTTGCTCACCTGCATCCAACCACATGTTTGATTTCATTTACAACAGGACTTTCCCAGAATAAAAGGCAATAATCAGTGGGCATGCAACTCAATCGCAACTCAGCTGCAGTTCTGTACCGCTAATACCAAATCAGAATGCGTGTTACCATTACGTTGCCATATAGAGAACTGGCAGAGAGTATATAAGACAATACCAGACTGCATGCCCAGCTCAGCCTTAGATAGTAATCCTCTGGGCCAGTGCTGGAACAAAGACATGCTGCTTCCTGGGTAAAAGCCTTGGTGTCGTGTCTCTGTGTGCAAGAATTCCCACAACATGAGAAGTGCCTTGAAAAGTTAATAGAACAATGTAGCAGAGAATGACCAGATGTGGGATGATGGGGGCTCTGCCTTGGATAGAGTGCCCAGATAACACCTCTCTAAGCAAGTGGCCTCTGAGCTGAGACCTGACGAATGAGGAATAGGTAACATAAATGAACCTTAGGAGCCATCTTCCGATCTGAGAGAAGAGCAAGTGCAAAGGCCAAGAGAAGTGAAGGATACAGACACCTACAGAAAAACGTTGAGGAGCCTTAAATGCCCAGGCAAGAAGTTGAGGCTTTATTTAATAGGAAACCACTGGAGGGCATGAATTCTTTCCAATGCCACCTCTTTGGGCAAGAGATACCAGCAAATACTAATAATTGCATGTGTCTTAAGGAAGCAGAATTGTTGGCGAAGAACAAGAGTACCACACTCTTTCCCTTATGTAAGCAGCAATTAAATTTAATTTCTCCCGTCCTTGTCATCTCAGCCTATTGAGAACACACCACTACCATCACAGAACAAAGTACATGCTTGTTCAGCGCGCTCTGAGACATCATAATCTGACGTTAGTCAATATGTTGGAAACAAATTGAATCACAGAATGCATTTGGGCTTTCAGATTTTGTAGAAGTGACTTGATCAGGTTTGCTTTCAAACAGTGTTTTTCCCAAAAGCTGCTGTCTCCTTCAGTGGTTCTGTCAAAGGGCCTTAAAGAGGACTTACAAGAGCAGAAATACCAGCAGTAACGGTGCTGGATTCTGTCTTTGTCATGTTAATATTGAGAAATAAAAGAAGACTGGATATCTCCAGTTAATGCAATCCTTTTAGAGTACTTTAATTGAAGGAGTCTTCAAAGAACAGAGTCCTGGGGAATGAAAACTGGCGAAAGCAGTTTTCTTGATTGCAGACAAGCTTTCAGAGCGAAACTCTTCAGAGGGAAGAGAGATTGCTAGCTAGAGATAGGTGTCATTTAGTGACACCATCCCGTACCCCACCCTTATCCCCTCTTCCCCATCTTACCTCCCATCTCTAAGCCTTTAGCATTCCTTGCGGAGCCCCCTCTCCATGTTATTTTAGTCCTGAGTTCCACCACTCATTAATTCCATGTCTTGAGTTAGCAAATTTTCTTAGATTTGGAATTTATTTAGAAAAGGAGATAAGTGCCCATCCCTTTTGATTGCTAAGTGAAAAATCATATAAAGCACATAACAGACCTGGACATCTTGATAAGTCCCTGCAAATCTTTCTCTTGTCTTCTCTCTCATCTCAACCTTTTCAACCTTCTCTTTTTCCTAGTCCCCAGTCAGCTATTCACATAGCCCTCACTTCAACTCCACAGGGCTACAGAGGCCACTAGCAGAGTTTAATACATTCAACAGTATAGCCCAGCATGAAGAGGAAGCATTTGTTTTGCTTTTATTTCAAGAGATTTTTCTGACCCCTCTATGACTAAAAGCAGGATTTCTTTCTTTTCTTTTTAATTTGGGAAAACCTATCTAATGAAGTTGAATCCTACACTTACCTTCATGTCTTCTTACACAGAAATGAATAAGTCCCTGGGTGATAGAGCAACCCCAGCAGAGGCCACACCAAAGAAAGATTAATATCCTGTTAATGAGGGTATAAAACAAACTTTCCTGAGCTCCCTTCCAATCAGAATTTAGGAACCCAGATTCATGTCCTGTGTGGCTTTCCCAACCCTCAGGCCTTCCAAGACATATGCTTTCCCATGTGTGCAAAAGGAAAAAGAGAGAGGGTAGGGAGACTGCACAGGCATTTTGTTGGGGCCCGTGCTGGAAGGGGGTGCATGTCGCTCGTCCCACCTTCATTAGCCCAGAGCTATGCTGCCAGCAGCCCATAGGAAAGCAGAACAACAGCCTCTAGCTCTAGCCGGGAAAGAAAGGTAATAGAATAAAATCCACATGCAGCAAATTCTGCCACAAGAAGCCTTTTATTACAAATAGTTTTCTTGAATTTTTTTTTATTTTAATGAAAACTTTCTGTTGTATTGGTATTCACTGATACTTAAGAAAATCAGGGGATTTGGAAAAAGAAGCTATTCTTAAACTTGGCCTTCTCATAGAATAACAGTGGCTATATTAATCTGAATTTTCCCACAAATCCTGTGGGAAAAAAAAATTGGGCAACAAGAAAAGGAAAGGAAGCACCAGACTGGCACCCTCTGCTCTAAAGAGAGCAATCTCTCAACTTTGTCCTTGCCATCTTTCCTACTGGCCTCTGATGCCAGGGTCTTCTTAATCTTTTGCCACCACTCACTCCTGGTGGTCAGCTGCTGGCATCAGTTCTGTTTGGACCAGGGTTGGGGTTGGGGCAATGACAGAGATGGGGAAAAAATGTGTGCTCAAGCAGTTCTGGTAAGCTTTACAGTCCCCAAATTCCATTACCAATGGCGTCTTTACGCTACTTCTGGCTTACAGAGGTGGAAGGGTATGGGGCATTCAAAGAAGAAAAAAAACAACTACCCTACCTCATTGGGATCACTTCTATTTTGTAAAAGCAGTTGACAACTAGGGAGGAAAGCATTTCTTTGATCACAAACCAAAGGAGAGTAAGACATAGCTCCTAAACCATTACTTCTGAGTTGCTCACATATATCCTTCAGTATTCCAGGGTCTTTCATAAACTCTTGTTTCAATGCATTCATCACTTGTGGGTAAATTACTTGTGGGAATATTAGTGTAAAGTTGGTACTATGTATTAAAAGTGCACCTATCCTGGACTCAGAAATATTTAGAATGTTGTCCTACAGATATACTCATGCACGTATAAAAATGCTACTCATTGTTTTCATCAAAGTGTCTTCTTAAGAAAGATTAGTAACAACCCACCTCCAAGGGTCGAATGTCTTCCCTCATCTGTGGAGGCTGGAGCTAGACCCTGGCCATTGAGAAAGGAGGTCTAGTACCATGTTTTAAATCCGGATAAGGTGGAATGTCATACAACTTAATACATTTTTAGAGATGTTTTGGGAAGGGGAGGGGAGGGATAAAGGTGGGCAATTGGGGGGGGCTCTTGGGGGTAAATCTAATTTTGAGAATCTATATATATATTATATTATTTCCTGTGTGATTGTTCAACAAATAAATTTCTGAATAAAAGAAAGAAAGAAAGAATCAATCCACCTGCCCATCTACAGGAAGGTACCTAAATAATTATGGTGTGGCCATGTGACTAGTCATTATAAAACCATCAGACAAGAATGAGGAACCCTGTGTACTGGCAGCTTTCCAAGGCAGAACAAGGAGGAAACCAGGAGCAGCAGGGACGGCAGTGTGCTGCCATATTCATGAGCAGGGACTGAAGGGGTCATATGGTTTGTTGAAGTACAGAATGTTCCAGGAAGGATATAAAAGAAATCAGTTACTCTGGTCATCTCTAGGAAGGAGGACTGGGTGGATGGGATCTGCAAATCAAAGGAAACCTTTTAGACTGTCCTTATACCACCTACTCAGGAAAGTTCAAGTTGACAGTTAATGAATTAAATGTTCTGCTTTTACACCAGTCATGGGCTACTGAGAGAAGTGTCACAGCTCATGTGAGTTGGAATGTTCCAGGAGAGGAGCATGACCTGGAAGTCAGTCCTACTCAACAATACCTCGGAGAAGAATGAGAGCCACATAGTTCCTGTCCCTCCATCCCATGTGGAGGGTTCCTTTCAGGAGTCAACTTGAAAGGAGAAGTTTGATTTTCCTTTTATTAGGAAGGAGGCATTTGCTTTTATGGGTGATCATACCCAGCTGTCTTATAGTTTCTTCAGCTTGGCTACAGCTCAGAAAAGTAAACAGCAAGAGTAGGTGAACCATAAAATTAAACCTACATCATTGGGGTGTTAACTAAGGCCATTAAATTTGTCATTTGGGCTCTAAATATTGGAGTAAGACTTTTATCATACTGTGAAATTGTACCTAAAGTAGACTAATCCAGAATAATAATACAGCAAACAGTATGATTGAAAAATGTGAAAAACTACTCAAGCTTTCCAATTGGTATTTACATTAGCACATTCCCCTCCTTAATGACATAAAGTGAAATAGCTTTACAGATGGTTAATGCATCAGGGCTCAGGAAATCTGTAGGAAAAACAGATGGCTTATGTAAATCTGAGATCATTTTAATATTAAACAAATAAACCACAATTAGATGGGCGTGGCAGAGGCCTATCCCATTGCATGCTTAATCCTGAGAAGTGAATATTTCTGATGTCCACCCTCTGTACTCATCAAAAGATTATTCCAAATGGCTGTAGGGCAAGGCCTGGGGATATTAAAAAAAGTGGAGACAGTAGAGAAACACAATCCATGCCTTGTACACAGATGAAAGCTATACTGGACGCTGCTCCACTCAGGCCTGAGAAGAAAAGAAGGACCCTGTTCACACTCGTCAGTGCCTGTTGTGGGACTAGGCTTCTTGCTGAACTAAAAGCAGATAAAAGCTGAACTGATCTGCATTGGAAATGCCATGGAGATTCATAGTAGAATCAAGACTGGGGAAGAAGAAGAGGGAAAGGGAAATGGAGCGCACATAGAAGCAGAAAACAAAGGAGATTGGGATAACATAGGAGGCTTAAGAAGACAGAACTAACATGGCACGGTGTATACACACATCAAAACACCAGGTTGTTCACCTTAAATACATACAGTGCCTACTTGTCAATTGTAATAAAGCTCAGGGGAATAAAAGAGACTAGAATAATCCTAAGAAAATTCCAAACAGTGGTCCCAGATCCACAGCATCAGCCTTACCAGGGAACCCTAGAAATGCAGTCTTGGGCCTCTGCTCACACCTACTGGTTCGGAAATTCTGGGGCCAGCTCAGCAGCCTGCGTAATAACAGGACCTCCAGGGGATTCTGAAGCATTCAAGCTTGAGAGCCATGGATCATACCTTCTCCTTAACAGGATGTTCAACTTGACCTGTGTGTAAACATCCCCACTAAATGTAAAGAAGCGATATAGAATTGCTAGAGACTGTCTTCTGCAGACTAGCTAGGTAGGCAATAGATCTGTTAACTGCAAATGTATTAAGAAAATCCA
Source organism: Aplodontia rufa (assembly GCA_004027875.1). Classification (NCBI taxonomy): domain Eukaryota; kingdom Metazoa; phylum Chordata; class Mammalia; order Rodentia; family Aplodontiidae; genus Aplodontia; species Aplodontia rufa. The sequence goes on along the minus strand of PVKS010039649.1, from coordinate 2,354 downwards.
AAAAAAAAGAAAGAAAGAAAAGAAAACATCCCTCCCTTTGAACATATCCATTTGTTTCTAACTCATTTCCCAAAATAATGTCCCAAGCAGAATTTGCAAATTGTTGGATGGAGAAGAGAGAGAGAACAGCGAAGAGTGAAAAGGGTGATTTTGGATTAACTTCTGGAAATCTAACACAAACTAGGGATTCTCCTTGTTTTCTCCTTACTTTTTTTAATTTTGAAGCCACAGCAGTGGATACAAATAGAGAGGTATAATTTACACTAGCTAAATTATGGAACCAACCCAGATGCCCCTCACTGGATGAATGGATCCAAAAACTGTGGTATACACATACACACACACACATACGCCATGGAGTTCTACTCTGCAATTAGAAACAATGATACTGAAGCCTTTGAATGTAAATGGATGGCGAAGGAAGAAATCATGTTGAGTGAAGTTAGCCGAACCCAGAGAGTTGAGGGTTGAATGTTTTCACTCATTTGTGGAGGCTGGAGCTCAACCCAGGCCTGTGTGAAAGGTGATCAGTCTCATGTATTAGACCCGGCAAAGGCGTAGCAACACATAAAAATCTAGGGCAATTATAGATATGTAGAGGGAAAGAGGAGGAGCAGGTGAGGGAGGGGAAAGGGAGAGAGAACAAGTGGAATCTAAAGGGTAAATCTGATTTAAAAATATTTAAAAAAATTTATATACACTTATCAGCTTTTGGCACCAGCCAGGGAGGGGTCCATACATGGTTGTTTTTGTAGTAACTTAAAAGGAAAATGTCTCAATGTCCTGAGCCCTTGATGTCCTGCAAATGAAGGAGGATGTCCTCCTATTCCTTGCAGCAGGAACCCACTTAGGTGGCACCAACCTGGATTTCCAGGTGGAACAGTATATCTACAAAAGGAAAAGTGATGGCATCTGCATCATAAATCTGAAGAGGACCTGGGAGCAGCTTCTGCTGGAAGCTTGTGCCATTGTTACCATTGAAAACCCAGCAGATGTCAGTGTCATATCCTCCAAGAATACTGTGCTGAAGTTTGCTGCTGCCACCGGAGCCACTCCTATTGCTGGCCACTTCACTCCTGGAACCTTCACTAACCAGATTCAGGCAGCCTTCCGGGAGCCACATCTTCTGGTAGCTACTGATCCCAGGGCTGACCACCAACCTCTTACAGAAGCATCTTACATCAATCTGCCTTACAGAATCTTACAGATTCTCCTCTGCGCTATGTGGACATTGCCATTCCATGCAACAACAAGGGAGCTCATTCCGTAGGTCTGATGTGGTGGATGCTGGCCCGAGAAGTTCCGTGTATGCATGGCACCATTTCCCATGAACACCCATAGAGGTCATGCCTGATCTCTACTTCTACTGAGATCCTGAAGAGATTGAAAAGGAAGAGCTGTTACCAAGGAGGAATTTCAGGGTGAAGGGACTGCTCCAGCTCCTGAGTTCACTGCTACTCAACCTGAGGTTGCAGATTGGTCTGAAGGTGTGCAGGTGCCCTCTGTGCCTATTCAGCAGTTCCCTACTGAAGACTGGAGCGCCCAACCAGCCACAAGACTGGTCTGCAGCTCCCACTGCTCAGGCCACCAAGCGGGTAGGAACAAACACCAAGTGGTCTTAAGATGTTGTTCTGTGAATACGTATGCAAAATGGAAATGAGGTTATGGAAAATAAACACCAGTTTCCAAAAAAGAAAAAGAAAAAGAATATATACTTATTATGTTGTTGCTTTATATACATTTTTGATTGTACAATGACTAAATTTCTTAATTAGAAAAAACAAATAGCTAAACAGAAAAATCAAATTCTAGGGATTTTTAAGTTTAAAAATGAAAAGAAAAACAAGTTAACAATTCATGATTCTCCTGAGGGCCACCTTGGTGGTAGAGCAGCATGGTGGGGTAGGAAGAGCTTTTGTTTTTAGTCCTCTGGCCACAGGTTAGTGTTCCCGATCCATTAGCAGTGAATTACATCATTTGGGATAATTCACCAAACCCTGGGGATTTACAACCTAATTTGTTCTTTATTGTGGGAGAAGGACAGATAATACAAGTAAAGTGCTTAATTATATAGCTCTTAATAATTTTTAGTTTGACAACTAAAAGGGATCTTTTCTTTTTAAAAATGTGGGGTGCAAGGAGAAAAGGAGGAGAAGTTGAAGGAAGAGGAAAAGGAGGAGTAGATGGAAAAGGAGAAGGAACAAGAGATGGAGGAAGAAGGCAAGAAGGAGAAGGCAAAAGGAGGGATGTTTAGAGAGTCAATTAGGACATCATAGTATATTTTTGATGATGTAATTGCTCCCTGCTCCATAACTTTATCAAAAATAGAACAAAAATTTTATCTGAAGACCTAT
>PVKS010039648.1:0-17121 GCA_004027875.1 Aplodontia rufa | reverse complement strand
TCTAGGATACTTGGAGGTGTAGGGAGGGGGATGGGGAGGGGGAGGGCATATGAAGAACTCATAGGAGTCTGGAGATTGGGAAGATGGGGGAACCATCCCAGAAGCCGATGTCATTCCTCCAGGAGCTACCCATTCAACGCATGAGTTCTTCTGGGGGAAACTGCAACAGGTAAAACCCAAGGTGGTTATCCATGTTTTGGCTTTTCCCCCGGATAACAAAGTTTATATCCATTGATTGCTAATGTTTTGATAATGTTTCCCCCTCAACTGTATTTCTATATACTTCTAATAAAAAAAATTGCAATACAAATGTAACGTGATATCAATCAGCGTTTTGTTGCTGCATGAACAGTATATTTCTTAACACATAAATTATACTCTAAATATAAAATTTTGATTCCAAAGTAAACCATTACAATTATTCAAAATTGCTACTTGCCTTGGATTGAGTTCTCTTTCCATTTCTCATACTAAACTTCTCCTTCATTTCTTCTAAAATAATCTTCAGTTTCTTTTCTTCAGGTGTCCCTAAGTATTTTTGGTTCACGTGAAGATAACAATGCCATTTGGCTGATTCAAAGCCCCAGTGGCAAGTTCTTTTGTCAGGTGATCTGTGAGAATGCATCACAAATGTCTGGGGTGCAAACATTCCACAGCACTCCAGACACTGAATACATGGAGCATCAGGCTGAACATAAAATTGAGGTGCAAAGAGACCCTGACATTTGCCCAAGCATTCATGTTCCACTTCAAAGGCACTGCCAGTTTCCTTTAACTGGGCCAATGAGTTTTTAGCAGGAAGTATACTACCATTTTGAGGAAAAGTTCGTGGCCGCAATAAAGCATTACACAGTCTTTGTGCATCAGTCAATGTGATCAGCCCACAGGATGGAGCATTGAAAGGAAGTATTCCCAAGACCTTTAAGATATGAAGCTGGTCTGAAGTACACCTTGAACAGTATATATATAATTCATCACACACTGTATTTATTTGCTGAAGCGAAAATTCTCGGAGAACAGAATTTAAAACTTGGGGCAAACAGAGTCTCTTTTCTCCTCCAACTTGAAAACAAGAAATAGACTCCCCTTCCAAAACAGTCTGGGTAAGCTCTGTGGAGCTATCAGAAGGGATGAGCAGTGGTCCAGGAAGAACCTGAGGAGATGGAAGAGGCAGAAATACAGTGGGTGACATGCTTTCTTGGGAATACCGAGCGGAAAATGCTGCTGGTCCACCCAGAGAGCTCTGACTACTTAAATGGAATTGTGCTAATGTGTGTTTCAAACTGGGATTTAAATTTAAAGGTTCAGGCACAGAAGTACAGGTCCGCTTGACATGCTCTCCATCAGTTTCCATTGGTGCTTCTCCATAGTCATCCAAGTGTTCCTTCTTTACGATGGGCACCTTGTTTACCATTTTTCCATTTACATGAATGTCTGTCATCAGTTTTTTCACTGGAGGGCTGCCATCATCTCCCATCCCATTCAGTTTTTTACTTGAGCCCTGAACCAAGGAAAAATTTGCCTGTAGGTTCTCCATTGCTACACTACTGTGTTAAATAATTAAGTCTGAGATTTCCATTTTTGTTTAGTTGCTTATTTGAAGAAAGAAGAGTAATTGTATACAAATACCTTTAAATTACTCACAAAAAATTGTAATTTCCAAAAAGAAATCTTCTTACACAATAGATTTTGCAACTTTTGTTTTGGTTCTGCTAATATCCTAGTATAATTTCACTGCAAATACTATGAAGTTTCTCATTTTGCTTCTAGTAATAAATAAATATAATGGTAAGAGGCACACTTCTGAGGAGGCTTTTCTTGAATTCTTCAGATATGTGTAAAATGAAGTTGCCAGTTTCTCTAAGATGCCCAGCTTGGTTAGTCTTTTTTTAAGCAAAGCATGGGTAAAGTTTATGCCACTACTGTGTCATAAAACCTAGATTCCAACACAAGTCAAAACGATGCAACCAAATTTAGTTTTAACCACCAAGGACACCAAAAAAAGGAGTATCTCCCCTAAAAATGGTCTGTTGATCTGTGCTGACAAACTAAAAACTTGTATAAATCTTCACACCAGTAAGAAGAGCCTCTGGCTCCACTTTAATGTCTACAATCAAAACTGATAATAAAAAATTGCCCAGTTATCTTCAAGAATTACAGTTCATTCTTCTTTAAATTAATCTGCAAGAAGAGAAGGGGGATGGAGGAAAAGTTACATTTGAATTTGCTCCAAAGGCCAAAAGGTCAGTTTGAAAACAGTTTCTTAATCTTAAACTAAGTTCACTTTACCAAAGGTGACACTGCATGATTTCTTTACATCTAACACCAGGCAACTAGAAGAAGCTTCATTTAAATAGGAAAGCAATTTGGAAGGTGGGCAAAGGGAGGGGCAAAGGGAGCAAAGATATCCCTCAAAAGGAGTAAGGCTACTCAACTTCGGAATATGAAGAACCCTACAGATGATCTCAACGGAAACTCAGTACCAGAGTCTCAGTTATACTATTCTAACTAAAAAATAATCCATTATTTCATCTCCTAATTGTAAAAAATACGATAATTTCACCATCCCCCCCAAAATAGGACTTAATGTAAGTAAATTACAAACTCGAGTACATGAATTCATCTACTCAACCTATGCTATTTTTCAGGAATAACTATAGGCAAAAATTAACTTTTCCTTTAAACGGTTAGTAAATTTATTTAGTAAAAGCCAAAAGCTGTAAGACTCCAAGCCTGGTAATCTCCATCCTTGAACAGGACTAATCCGGGACAAAAAGCACAAGGCATGCAGACCTCACAAAGAATGCAAATGGAGGAAGAGGGGAAAAGAAAAGATTCTTCCACTTCCTCCTTTAGAGAAAACCCAAAAGAATCCAATAAATAGAAATTTTTGCTCTCCAAACTCCCAGCAATTTACCCTGAAACAAACCCAAAGGATTAAGGACGAAAGCCACTAGCCATCCTACTGATTTAAATCACCATAAGGACACCTCATCCAACATAGGCCAAGGAAGAGGGCAGGAGACGTGACCTAGAATGGGGGAGCCCCTAAAACACTGACGCGCCCCGCCCACGCAAAGCCACCCACCCATCTTTAATCCGAAACCGGGAGTACAAGGAATCTAGAGCGCTGAGACCTCGCCGGGGAGAGGGGGTGAGAAAAGGGGCGGACGGAACTAGAGGGAGGATTCCCCCAACCCCCACCCGCGAGGTTAGGATCACCCCAAGTGTCTTGCCCACACCGCCCACTACGGGGGATGCGGGGCGGCGGTGGAAATCCCCCGCGCACCCTCTCCCCGGGAAGTTCTCCGGTGTTACCCCAGTGCCCCCAAGGCTGCACCTCCCCCCGCCCGCCCGGAGCCAGAACCAACTGGGGGCTGCAGGCAAGTCGGGGGGCCAGTCTGGAAGCCCGCGCCGCCCGGACTGACCCGCCAGGTCGAGCCCCGGGCATCCCCGCGGAGCGCAGAGGGCGGGGGTGGGGGGCGGTGACCGGCGTCCAGGTCTCCGGGGTCCAGGCGTCTCTGGTCAAGTGCACACCCTCCCCTGCCTGCACTCACTACCCGGTATCTGCTGAGCGTGATCCACCGTGGGACACCCGCCCCGCGAGCCCTCTGGCCCCGACCCCACCCGGGACCCGCGCATCCGGACCCCCGACTCTGGCCTCCGCGCCCGGGGAAGCTTCACCAGCTTTGTTAACTCCCACCACCTCTGTAGCCGCCGTCGGGCTCCTTGGAGGCCGCGTGCCCCTCGCCTCCCGCCGCCTCCGCCGCGTTCCCCCGCGAGCCGGGGCCGCACCTGTGCCCGCCGCCGCCGCCGCTCGCCCGCTCCCTTCGGCTGTGCCGGCGCCGCTCCGAACCCCACACACATCGCTACACACAGCCCTCTGACGTCACCGTACCCTCGGCCCGCCCACGTCACTGCGGAGACACACGGCTTCCCGCAGACGCCGCCGCCGTCTCCGGCCGCCCGGGGGAGAGCGAGGGCGGCGGGGAGGGGGAGAGGGAGGGAAAGGAGCCAGCTGCGGCCGCGAGCGCGCGGGCCCGCCCGCGTCGCCTCAGCCTCGCGGCTCCCAGCCCCTTCGGGGACGCGCGCCGTCTGGCCTATTGTGGCTCCAGAGGGATCCCCCCCTCCGTCCCTCCCCCCGCGCGCCCCACCCCCGCAGGCGCGCGCCCGCCGCTCCTGGCCCAGCGCGCCGTCTGGGCGGCTGGCGCGCTGCGCTGTCTGCGGTGCACCCGGCGCAGACAGGATGTTCCCTCCCCTCCCCACCCCCACCGCCGCCCTCCCTCCTTCCTTCCTTGAGTCGCCCAGCCGGCTGTCTGGGGCCGCCACCGCCCCGCCCCCGCCCCACCCGCCGCTCTGTGGCGACCCGCCAGACCCGGGGGCGCCCCGGCTGCTCGGCCGTCGCGCGACTGGGAGGGAGGGGGCTGGGTGGCCGCACGGTGCACTGTGCGCGACCCCAGCAGCGGGCAGGGCGGAGGTAGGGCCGCGCGGCAGAGCGCCGCCGCCGCCCGAGGTCAGGCGCGGGGGACTCTCCCCCCGCGGGCCGCAGCTGGGCCGCCCCGCCCCGGAGGTAGCCGGGCGGCGGCCGCCCTGCAGCGTGCGGGCTGCTGGCCCCGTTCCCTAGGGCCCGCCGCGCAGACGTCCCCCGCCTCGCGGGCCTCCCACCCGGCTGCCCTTGCCCCCGCGGGGCCTCCTGCCCAAGGGCCGCCTTGCCAGCTGCTGGCGCTGCGCTCCTCCCCGCCCCGCCGGCCTCCACCCAGACGCCTTCCCCCGGCTGACCTCCATCCGCCATCGGGCGGGGCGGGCGGGGTGGCCAAAGTTCCGGGGAAACGTCTCTATCCCCGCTTCTCAGCCTCCCACCCCACCAGACTGTCCTCTTGGGTCCTAAAGGGAGCTGTAAATTACATGTTTTTAGTGTTTACTGAAGGGCTTTGGGTTTGGGGGGTTTTGTTTTCGAGAGAGAAGAAGAGGTGGGGAAAGATAACGACTTCGGAGCCTTGGGCCGCAACCCTCGGGCGTGTGGGGTGAGGGTAGCCAGTTAGTAGACTGAACTCTGCCGAGCTGCTCCGTCATATTTTGAAACACTAAGAAATCCCCTTTTCTCCACCCCACCGCAAGATCAGGAACTGAGAGTGCACCGAGTAGCAGTACGCAGACTTCAGGAGGGACTCGAGCTTTGCACACCCTCCTGCTTTTCGCCCATTTTCGTCCAATTACTCCCGTTTCACTGTTTCGGGGTTGCTCCTCTGGGGGTGGGCGAGCGGCCACATGGGGAGTCCGCGACTGGTGCTGCTAGGGTTCCCCCCGCCCGCGTCTTTTCCTCACCGAAGGCTCTCAAGCTTCTGGTCCTCTACACCCCCACCCCCACCCAGGTTCCCTTCCCTGCGCCCCCATCGCCATGCTCTCAGGTCATGCCCCTTCTCCCACCCCCCACCTTCTCCTTCTTGACTGCCGCCTTCTCTGAACATGAATAATTCCACAGCACTTCCCATCTGTTATTGCCATAGAGACAGAAGCTCCGCAAAGATAATGATGTTCTGTGCAGAGCCAGTGGGGGGAGAACAGCATCTGCGAGTCAGGGGGAATAGATTTTCTAACCGCGAGAATATTCAGAAGGCCCGGTTTCAGAACAGGGGTAGAAAACTGGACAGTCCTGAGACATGGCACCAGGTCAGCTCTCCGCACCTAGCTTCTGTGCCTAGCAAGAAGAAACAATTTTTAGAAACCCAGATAACTGATTTTAAAAAAAAGTGATTCTGGAACTACAAATAATGATAAATGTTTGATAGTCATTTTCTCAACCTTAAAAGTAATTATTTGCTAACATGTCCAAAAGCCTGAGAACTAAAATAAACTGGACAGTAAATGGAATTTTAAGAGATTAACTACATTATCATTCTCCCCTGTTCTCATGATTTGCTTTCCACAGGAATCTGTTTTTGAGGGAAGGATTTTTCTTGTGCCTCTGATTTTAGATATAATGGTTTGAGCAAGAGTGACAGGCAAATGTGGCTACAACCAACCAAACTTTAAGGGCATCTTTTCCCCCTTATTCGTCAAAGTACAAAATGTACCAAATTAAAATTCACTTTGCCCTTGAATTCCCATGGTCTTGACCTCAAAAATACAGGTTTGAACGCAAGTGAAACTGAGCAGGCTACATTACATAGATCTGATGCTGATGGGGAGGTTCTTTCAAAGCCACATTTTTGCACGTCTATTTAAGGATTTTCAAAAGTACCCATAAAATTTATCTTATAATTTTTTTTTTAAATGAGAACTGTTCTTTAACTCAGAATCAGAATTAAATAGATATGAAATGGCTTTAGAAAAATAGGCACTGTGAAGCAAGGAATGTTGTAGTTTCACATACTAATGGTCTTCATCAATACTGAAAATTTACTGCAAGTACTGGTCAGTAAATAGGTATTAGATGGATTTCATGTGGCCTCTTATCTCACCTTCTTGGCTGCCAGCAGGTAGCTGAGCAAAACCACTAGGAAAGTGCCTGAATGCATGGAAGAGCCCTAAAGGATTCAGGGAGGGGCTTTACCCGTGGGTTCATCTTCTTCCACTAAATAGTTATGTGGTAGTAAGTATGTAAAAGATCCAAAGTAACTGGTACTAGGCAGTCTAGAATTTCTTCTTCAGTAGTTAATGGCTTTCTGGTAACAATAGAAACCAAGAATTTAGAGGTTACAAATTTAAAGGCCATTTCTGCCCTATGATCTGATACATAGTTTGGGGCAAATGCTTTCCTTTTGTCTCCACTTACTGATCTATTTATAATGACATTAATATTAATTACAGGAATATGAAATTGAGAAAGCGTAGGGAAAAATGAAAGTGCAACATAAATTGTTTTTGTAAAGGAGGCGGAAGAAAAGCCATGTTAATTAAGCATACAAACACTGGTTTGTTTTTGTTTACATCTTGTTTTCTTTTCTAAAGAATACAAAGTGGTAGCCTGGTGGTCCCTTTTACCTTCTCTTCTTTCTGCCTTGATCAGGAGCAACAGTAAAATTTTAAAAACTCTTACTCTTTATTTTTTGGCAGTAAGTCAAATGCTAGGAGATCTGTCAACGTGAAGGAACCTCAGCCTTTTCCATCTCATTTTTTTCTGCAGCTTTTCACATTTCTATTTGAATGATGATGATGATGACTGACTTCTTCACAGCCCTTTAATCTGTTTCTTCCCTGTTCTTTTTTCTTCGCTCTCCCATATTGCTTTCATTTTACAGTCTTTGCCAGTGCAAACTTCCTTCTCATTGACTAGGTTTGCTCCCTGGACTGCTCTTTCCCCTTGTCTGCCAATTGAATGCTAGATCAACAGGATCCCAATTCCTATTTTCATGCCTTAAAAATGTTGAACATCAGATGCTTAAAAACCTAACCTCTTCTCCCTGAATAGTGTCCTGTTGTACTTTTTTTCACCCTTGGGTTTTAACTTAGACTTTGTGAAATTGGAAGGGAAGGAAGAAAACAGAAAAGAATAGCCAAAAGGGTAAAATAGGAAAGGGTGTGTTAGAAATGTTCGAATTTTGGGGGCTGGGGTGAGTGGTGGCTTAGCGGTTATGGCACTTGACTGGCATGTGAGAGTATACAAGCAAACCCCAGCACCAGGTACACAACAAAGTCTCAGAGCAACAAAAACCACATGAAAAACTAAATAAAGTTGATTCTCTCTTTCTCCCTCTCCCTCTCACTATCCCTCTCCTTTTAAAAACAAACAAAAGAAAGAAATATTCAAATTTCCAATGTTTACATTACAAATAAACCTGAAATTAACAGTCACAGTAGATGCATTTCATTGTCAATTCTAGGAATTTCCTAAGTGTTTAGGAAGTTTGACAAAGTTTGATTTGTTGCAAGTTAGACTTTTGGACTTTTTATCTGAAAAAAAAATAAGAGTCTTAATTAACCCCATGATGCTGTCAAGTTATGATTTGCAACCTGCAAGTTGAGAGATGTTGTCTAGTAGTGCTGGATACTTAAGTAGCTCAATGTTTCACATTTCCTATATGTACTAGAAATTCACTCCTTTAACAAAAGGGAAGTTGAGACAGAGTTTATGTCACCTGCCAACCACACTGTTCATCAGTGGCAGAACAGGAGTTATAACCAAATGTACTTGACCAACATCAATGGAGTTTCCATTCTTCATTTCCTTACTCTTCTTGGGGTGTATTCAAATAAGCAATAAGGACTGATTCAAATTACTCACAAAGAACAAATACTGAAACTTATAGAGTGGATTTGTGTGTGTGTGTGTGTGTGTGTGTGTGTGTGTATATATAATCACAATCCACAAAAATATTTACTAGTACTGTGTGCAATATTTTATTCTATTCTATTCTGTTTCTTTGTATTTCAGTGTACTACTAATACTTTGCAATCAGAAGTTTAAGAAATAATGAATTGTGATGTACATCTTTAATCCCAGTTACTTGGGAAGCTGAGACAGGAGGTTGGAAAGTTTAAGTCCAGCCTAGGCAACTTCTAGACAACTTAGTAAGACCCTGCCTCAAAATTAAAATTTAAAAAAAAGTTAGGGTTGACTGGGTATGGAGCTTAATGGTAAAGCACTTGCCTAACCTGAAAGGTCCTGAATTCAATCCCCAATACTGAAAAATAGAAAAGGAGAGGAGAGGAGAAAGGAAGAAAAAAAAAAGAAAGAGGAACCATGAATTAAGCTATAATCCAAGTTAGGGCTGGAGTGGTGGCTCAGTGGTTTCAATGCTTGCCTAACATGCACTAGGACATAGGTTTGAACCCCAGCACCACATACACAATGAAGTGTGGAAGCAACTGAGCAATGAAAGTCACATGAAAAACTGAATAAAACTGATTCTCTCTCTCCCTCTCTCTCTCTCTCACTGTCCCTCCCTCTCTTAAAAAAAGAAAAAAAGAATAACCCATGTTAACATTTATATAGTGCTTTTAATTTTGCTAGGCTTTATTGTAATCCCTCTGCATACAGTGACTCGTTTACTCCTCCCCCTATGAAGTAGTGGTTGTGATTATACCACTTTACAGATGAGGAAACTGTCACAAGTTATGCCCAAGATCATACAACTTGATGAATTCTTACCCTTGGGAGATGAGAAAGATTTATACTTGATTTCAAATCTGCGTTCTAGGCAGGTTTGATTTTGATGTTTTAAAAAAATATGAAAGTTTGTGTTATATGACAAAAACTTCTATCTCCTTTATGTATTATGACATAGTTTGAAATTCCCAGAATACATTTTATTTCCATTAATATCCAGGTTAAACTGAAATGTGTTACTTGGAAGAGAATAAATATGATGATGATGATGTCATCTCTAAACTTCACAACAATACTTCAAGGTAGAAAAATTTATCCCACGTTTATTCAATGAGAAAACTAATATTCAGGGTTTCTTTGAAATCTTTGCTACAATGTGTTGTCTATATCAGATTAGCAGAGTCCTTTTGCAGTAGAACACAAGATAAATAAAGTTCGGTTAAAGAAGGGGTAGAAATAGAGTATATACATGGTATACCTCAGAAAAGGAGAGCTCAGGTGAAGAACAAAAGGGGAATACAAGCCCCCAAATTATAGAGGGAGAATTCTAGTGGCCTCCACAGGGTTGACTAACCAATCTCCATTTCTTTTCCTGGCTCCTGTCCCAGACCTCTGAACCACTTGGCCACAAACAGTAGGTCTTCATGTAGATATGGCTGACCTTGTCCGTGGGTCACCGCCAAATGGACCATGAATAAACACCTGAGCCTAGTTAGGTCAATGAGCACCTTGTCAGAAGTGTTTGAAATGATCACTGAAGGAGTCTTGGTTCAGCATGGCTGGTGTATTGAATGGAGGAAATATAATCTAGAAAGCTTTGGACAGTCATACTTGCTGTACTGTGGAATGGTAAAACAGTCTGAGCCAATCTGCAGAGAGAAAGCAAATTGAGGCTGAGGCAAGAGAGGAAGAGATAGAGTGTTGATGAGACTCAAGCCTTAGGTTCCATTTTATTCCAGAGGCTGAGCTGAATTCCTGTCCTTGAATGTCCCTGCAACCTTGAACTGAATTCCTTTCTTGGCTTAAACTAGTCAGAGTGAGTTTCTGCTACTAAGTAAATGAGGGTGACTGGCTTTGAGGAAGAAGTGGAAGAATGGGGTTCTGCAGCAAAGACCTGCTCTCTTCAATTTTATGTAACACTGGGTTTAATTATAAATGTCAAATTTTACTGGCATTTGATTCCTCAAACAAAACAAAATAAAAAACAAATAAAACATGCTGCTTTTTTTGCTTTTAGCATAGAACATAAAATATTCTTGCACCTTTTAAATATAGAAGTCTTGAAGTGAATGCTATATCCAGTAGATCCTTCTGCAGTGACTGAATATGTTCAGTATCTGTACTGTCCAGTGTAACCACTAGCTATCTGTGATTGTCGAGTTCTCAAATGTGGCTACAGCAAATAAGAAACTGAATATTTTATTCTAATTAATTTAAGTAGCCACATGGCTAGTGGCTACCGTATAGGACAGCACTGCTAATTGTTTCTTCTATGATAAGATTCCTTCTATGATAAGAATCACATAGTAGGGCTGATATGCAGCACTTGTGTAGCAAGGGCAAGACATGTTCTGGGTTTGACTTCCAGTTGAAAAAGAAGTCAGGTTGGTTTGCTGTGTCAAGATGACAATCAAATGAAAACTGGAAGTGAGACTACAGAAACAGCAGGGGACAACTTAAGTACCTGACCTCGTAAGTGCAAACTATACCCCTGTCTCCCACTCCATGCAATAACTTGGAAAAAAAGGATATTAAGATGGTCCTATGATTTGAATATAATTTCTTCCCTCTGAAACTCACTGTGAGGAATTAAGAGGGTGGAAATTGAATCCAGCTATGAATGGTGTCCAGGAGAACCTTTGGGACGGGATTAAGATTAGATTAGATCATCAAGGTGGGGATCCCCATGTTTGAAAGCTAATGGTTTATGAGACGAGAGATCAGAAGGCACTCTGTCTCTTGCCATGTGATGCCCTACAACTCTGCCAGCAAAAAGACCATCAACCAGAGGTGGTCCCTTGCCCTTTAATCAGAACTGTGAGCTAAAATAAGCCTCTTTTTCTTTATAACTTACCCAGGCTGTGGTAGTGTGTTATTAGCAACAGAAAGTGGACTAAAACATGGTACTCTGAAAATCACCTATAAAACAAAAAGAAAACACAATAAGGAAGGAAGGAAGGAAGGGAAGGTGAAGCAAAGTCATTTTAAAGAGAGAAAATGGTTTTCTGTTCAGAGTAAAATTTAATCGATTACATTAACAAATCCAGAAAATAAATGTAGCCCTCAGAAGGCATAATTGGTCAGCAAGGTTAGCCTTGTTATCATAATTATGAAGATAATGAATCAGCCCCAAGGTAATCAGAAAGCGAATTATGTCTTTAACCTCCTTAGTCTGATTTCTTACCATGAAGTAACCTTCTAATTATAATGGGGCTTCCCAGCCCACTTGCATGTGGGGAGATTCCGTGCCAATGCAAATGTTCTAGTTCCTTTTCTAACTATATACAAATACATGGCAGGCTGGTTGTGTGCTTCTAGTGCTACGAGTTTTGTTAATGTGAAACTGCTCACAGACCAGATCCAATCTTGTCTGTTGACAAAATCAGGTGTCTGAACCTTCGAGGCAAAGAGCCAGGTTCCAATTAACCCAGATAACATTGACCTGGTCAGGGCCATGGCAGATAGCCAAATGACCTCCACACCAACTCCCTGACCTATCCCAGACACATATCTTCAAAACATTATTTCCTAAAGTGGAAGCAAGAGAAACTAAAGATTCTTGAAGGATTCTAGCATGACTCAGTAAGAACACAAGAAAAAGCAAGGCTCAAGGGATCCTCCTGCTTCACCCTACTGAGTAGCAGGAACTGTAAGTACATGCCACCACACCAGCTAAGAACCAATGTTTTTAAGTAGGGAACATTCATCTTGATTTCCTCCCACCCAAAAGTATCCATCCAAGTCCCCAAAGCAACTTTTCTCAAAGTGGGATTTACTAAGGCCCTACACAAGAATCTTCCGAGGGCCCCAGAACTTCCAAATTAGAATCTCAGGATGCAGAAATCTGCACTTTTTTTTCTCTCTCTCTCTATACTGTGGATTGAACTCAGGGGCATTTTACCACTGAGGTACTTCCCACACCCTTTTTATGTTGAGAGTAGTCCAGGTTGGCCTGGAACTTGCAATCCTCCTGCCTCAGCCACCTAACTGGGATTACAGATGTGACTCAAGTCTCCCAGAAGGAATCTGCATTTCAGATAAATTCCCAAGTGCTTCTCTGCACTACCAAGTTTGCACTTAATGAAGTATAAAGAAAGTAGAGGAAGGATCTGCCTGGAGTATGACTAAGGCCTGCCTGCCACAGCAGGATCACTCAGCTGGCCACTGGGACAGGCAGAACAGAAGTCCAAATGCAGGATTATCTGATAGAAGGGACAGGTCCAGCTTTTCCCAGATCTGTCTGCTGTTCTGCCACCCCAGCAGCAATTGTTCAACATTTTTACAAAATTAAGTAAAAATAAGACCTGAAATTTCTTCTCTCTGTCAGATTCTATCCTCCCTCACAGCAGTCAATCTGCCCTAACCTTTTCTTGAAGTAAAAAAAAATTCTAGAGATTATGAACATTTCCAAAATAACGTTAAAATTCTTTCATAAACAGTTCCACAGAAAAACACAGAACAGAAAAAGGCTAAAAGGTTCAAACATGTTTGTGAGTTGATTATAAAAGTGAAATATGGGGGTCTGGAATGTAGCTCAATGGTACATCACTTGCCTAGCATGCATGGGGGTCCCCAGCACTGCTATATGCATGATATTCAGTAAGTGAAATAGGAATAGATGAAGAAAAATGTATTGGTAAAAATATGGCAGGATAGGTATCAAAGTGAAATTTTGTCATACCTTTTGACTCGATACTCTTCTAGAAATTCATCCTAACAAAGTTAGTGGACAAATGCAAAACGAAGTACAATAAGGATGCACTTAGCTGTTGCTTGCCGTAAAGTAGAACGTCACATAGAACATGTCCATCTTGATGTGTGCAACTCTTCCAGCCTCTTCTGACAGAACCTCTCTGATCACAGACCCTTGCTGTGGCTTCAAGGAATCCCTTAAGCAAAGGGTGGTCACTGAAAGGATCAGAATCAGGGACCTGAACCACAGTCTGGCCAATGACCAAACTTAGTCCAACCCAAAAAGCCTTTCCCAAAGGGTAGATATTGACTCATTGGGCCAATTAGACTTTCCCTTCTATAACCAAACAGAAAAGAATTAGTCAATTGGAATTGATATTTGCATTTTCCTTTATAAATAAGTTATTTATGAAAACTTCAGGCAAAACAATGGTTATTTTCTAATGTGATTAATATAAGTGTACTGAGAAAAATATTAATACAACTTGTTTTATCCATTAATGTTTCAATCATTAATCAAATTTTTACAGTAGGTGGTCAACATATGCTTTCAATTGACAGCATAGGAAATATCTATTGATAATAAAATCTTACATTCACAAAACTAACTATCTTGAATTTTTAAGCTCATTAGAACTGGTATGTGTGGGAAATGAATATTGGCTCTGTTACCGAAATCAGAGACTGGATTTCCAATGAATAGGTTTCTTTACGTAGTTAGGACAGATTTTAAAGAAACCACATGGGCTCATTAAAATTTAGGATAAATGTAAAATTAATACCATGAAGTTTCATCAGCCTTTTGTTGATTTTTAAATAAATCAGCTTGTCAGAAAAGTTCTACATAATATTTTTCTCATGTTTAGTCACCTTCTCTTGGATGAACAGGAGGGCCAGGCATTCAGTATTCAATATTTAAACATCTTGTACCTTCAAAAATAGATAAAACAAATACTGCATTACTATAATTTTGGGAAGGTGGAGAACAACTTGCTAATAAATGTTAAAATGATTTAGTCATAAACAGTCACTTACATTGAGGTACACACCTGAGCCATCCATGAAATATACTGGAGTGATCACAATGAGCCAAAACAAATAAGAAATAAGAGTCCAGTCTCCCCCAGGCCTCTTTGACCCCAAGGGCTGTCCCATACCTGCTTGGATGTTCAGTTGAGACTTTTACCTAAACTGGGAGAGACTTTAATGCTGCCTTTCTAGAGCTCCTTGCTACCAGAAAATGATTCCAACTGAACCTCTGCTCCACTGAAACTCCAAATATCAGAAATATGAAACTTGCTGTTAATCAGCTGTTAATACATCTGCCCTTCAGGTTGTAGGCTCTCTGTTTTTTGGCTCATGTCAAAGTATTGTTGTGCAGAATGCTATTCACCAAAGATTGCCTGAAAGACTATAAGACCATTCACTCTTCTAAACATGTTATGGTTTTTCTTACTGAAGTTTCCTTGAATCAAATCAGGCCATCAGAAATGTTCATACTCAAAACATGGAGAGGTCCCTTCTTGAGGGGGATTTTCAACATTCTATTCTCCATCTGTTTGTACAAGGTATTTTCTGAGAAAGAACCACCTATAATTTGTTAGTTGAGGATGACTCAGTGTTCTCTGTATGAGAACCCTTGGGATAAGTTTCTCTTGAGCATCAACTGCTTTCCTTGTCTTACAAATATACAAATGTTTGCTATTAACCGTGTATTGCCCCAGCTCCTTAGAATCTCAGAATCACATTCGTAGACTACCTCCCAGCTGCAAGCATGGGTTGATAATACCCCTGATTTGATTTGATTTCCCATCTTACATTCCTCATTGCCTTCATTTCACCCAAGATATGGGAAAGAAAGAAGGAAAGGAGAGAAGGAGGGAGAAGCCCAGAGTAAGTGAAGTTGGTAGTTCTGGTTAATATGTGATTTATTGGTTTCTCCTGCATATAAATATAAGGGCAACAAAAAAACAAAGGTGACTTTCAGGAAGGGGTCTCTCAAGACTTTCAAGAGAAGTCTTATACCAACAGGGCCTGAAAAAGACAGGGAGAAAAAAAAACCTCCAACCCTTGCTATTATTTACATTCATCCTGTCCATCAAAAAAAATTTTTTTTGTTTTGTTTTTTGGTGTTGGGGATTGAACCCACACCATGAACTTTACCACTGAGCTACCTCCCCCAGCTGTTTTTCTTTTTTATTTTGGGACAGTCTTAAGTTGCTGAGACTGCCTCAAACTTTTTGATCCTCTTGCCTCAGCCTCCCAAGTCGCTGAGGATTACAGTCATGAGCCACTATGCCCAGCCTATCCAGAAAATTTAATCAGATCACTTTGGTAAAGGAACAGATATCCATTCCATCTACTTCAAGTCACTTGGAAGTAGGCATTTATAAGGAGAGCTATGATTGGAACCAAAAATATCTTCAGGCTCCTAAGCAGCTCAGTACCACCTTCTTTTATTTATAACTTTTACTTTCGTGTGCAACCCTTTGACCTGAGCTCTTCCCATGTTCCTGCATTTAAATTGTCAAGGAGACTCTCAGTGGCTCAGTACGTCTTTCTATGTCAGACCATCCCGGGCAGATCATACCAAGGGTTGACAGTTCATGGGTAAACCTCTTACCTAACCTACTGGAACAAGAGGTCATAGGCAGTAAAAACATGACTAGACTGCCCAGGGCTGGTGATATAGGTCAGTGGTAGAGTTCTTGCCTAGTAAGTGTGAGGCCCTGGGCCTGGATTCAAACCCTAACACTATGAGGCAAAAAAAATAAAAAAATAAAAAAAAATCAGCTTCTATGGAAGGACCTAAAATGAACAGGTGCTTGAAAGAATTAGGAAATAATTAGATCCAGGAAATCCAGGAAAGAATTAGATGTGGGGGGGGGAGACTTTCTCTCCCTTTAGACCTACTGAAATTCAGAGCTACCCTTCCAGGCTGAAGTCAATTCTCAGCTTTTCTGTGAAGCTTAGTCTGATTATCTCAAGGATAATTTATGACTACCACATCATGTCTTAAAATGTCATTTATGTTTATTTTATATAATACATCTTCTACAATGTATGATCTTTCAGGGCAGAAACTGCATCTTCTTCATGTCTATAGGCACCCCGATCTCTACCCAGGTTCCTTTGGTGTAGTTCCTTTCTATGGTACTCTCAGTAAATATTTGTTCTTGACAATGCAAGAACAATGTAGATACAGTGAACTTTTCTGCTAACCTGTCAAATAAAAATAATCCTATATGATGAGCAAGACTTTCAAACAAAGCAAAAGTCCTATTTTTTTTAAACGATGATCACCTCCCACATTCTGATATTTGTCTAGTATTTTAGGAAGAATCTCAGAATTATTTTAAAACTAATTAAAAATCAACCAATCACAGAGATGAAAGAAGAAGTAGGGTTTTGGCCTCTCTCTCAGGCTCTTAATCCCTGCCCTTCATTCCCTTTCACTGCCCAGAAAAGTCTCCTGAGACGGAGAAGTCTAGACATGCTGCCCTTCGCCTGTGTGGAAGGAATGCCCTTTGGAGTTTGATCCATGTGGCCACAGGCTGTTCTGACTGGGGCACTTGTGACTCTCCACCAGGACAGACTTCCTGTGCTGGCTGACACCCTTAGTGTACAGATTCTTATCATTAAATCAACAGAGTCAGGCTCCCCCAGGGACTGCCTTTTTCCTGGTAGAGCATTTCCTACCAATTCTTACTTTGTCAGTCTGATAAGCATAATATTTTTCTTTCCACCCTGGCTAGACGCTAGAATTTTCATTGACTGTCAAAGGGACAAGTGTGTTCAAAAGTTGTACTTCCAAGAAAGGTATGGATTTAGCTCGAGTACAAGGCTAGTTCTAAGTCAGGGGGGTCATGAGTTTGACTAGAACATAGAGCCTAGAGCTGTGCTTTCTTTGGTCTATGGTTCCTTTATCTCTCTCTTTTCTTTTCCCTTTTCCTTTCCTCTTCTTTCATTGATTTGAATGTCTTCAGATAGAGCATGCTTTTCAATTTACCTTGACCCTGCCACTCCTTATCACTCCTTATCACTGGCCCATTTTTCTACTTTGCAATTACTACCATTCATAGGGGCTAGCTATTGGGGCCCTTTCTTGGCTCTGTAGGTCTCAGTTGACCCCAAGGGCCCATACTGAGTCTGCTCGGTGA
>PVKS010039647.1:0-17128 GCA_004027875.1 Aplodontia rufa | reverse complement strand
TAGGGACAGAGAGAGAGAGAGGGAGGGAAAGAGAGAATCGAAATCGATTTTATTCAGTTTTCATGTTTTTCGTTGCTCTGACACTTTGTTGTATACGTGGTGCTGGGATTTGAACCCACATCCTCATGCATGCCAGGCAAGCACTGTAACCACTGAGCCACCGCTCCAGCCCCCAGGTTCTGTTCTAATCAGTTACACATACGAAGGCCCATTATCCCCATTTCATAGTTGAGCAGACTAAAAAACAAAATGTCCAAGTGCCTCACCCGGAGTCACATAGCTAACATGTGCTTGGAGCCAGGCTCTAAATGCAGACTGCCGGGTGCTGGAGTCCACTCTGCTAATCTCTGCACGGTGCTGCCTCCTCTTACAGGCTCAGTTTCTGCTGAAACCTTCCTTGGCCATAAATCACTCCTTGAAGCCCTTTGCCTCCTCTGTCCCTCGCATCATCTTTCTCAGGACTAAAGGAGCCGTAGTATTCCAGGTCTTCACTAGGGCAGAGTTCACTGTCCCAAATCACTCAGCTTTCTCTGTGGCCCCACTGGGTTCCAAACCTGCAAAGCTGCCTGTTTCACCGTGCTTCCCAGGAGTCCCCGCAGTCCTGGTTCTCTGGGGAACTTTTCAGGTCTAACCCCTCGGTGCCATTTTCTATTTTTTCAAGATGGTGCTCCCTTCCTCCAACTCCACCTCTTCCCATGGCCTCACCCTCACACTTCCAAGTCCAACAGGCACCATTTTTTTCTTGCGAGAGATGATCTGTAACATCTTGGGTTGCCTTAGCAGGTGCTACAAGCAAGTCTGGTTTAGGGCTTAAGACTGTGCAAAACCCTCTTAAGTAACTTAAGGCCCTGGGGACCCTTTTGTTCACAAATGTCAACCCATGCAGTCCCACTGAAGCAACAATGCTGAAATGTGGATCCTGAGGGCAAATCTGGGGGAGAGGGCTATACCAATTTCAGTATTAAGGGCCCCCTAAAAATGGTAGATTTAATGAGTTCTTTTGAGAGCTTTTGTTGAAAAACAGAATTCTAAAGTAGAACTATATAACCATGTATTGGGAGACAGAAGAATAAAATATATATATTTTTCTCTCTCTCTCTTTCTTTCTGCCCCTCCTTCTTTTTTCCCCCTCCTTCTTTCTAACTCCACTTTCCCCAGAGTTCACCATGAACTCCAGAAAGGTGCATTTGGTGTTGGAGGGTGCTGCCTCCAGCCCTATCCACTTCCTATGTCAAGCAAACTCCATAGCATGAAAGCCATGGGTTTGGATGCCAGATGCCATTGTCCCACGGGGCTTCCTCTGCAGACTCCCTCTGCTCTGCTATGGAGGCCTCCAGCTGATAGCATTTGCAGCCCAATAAAGGGGGTGAGGGTGTTAAAGCAAACCAGCCTGGCTGCCTGTCACCACAGGAAACTGTGCTCTTTCCAGACCCAAATTTATGTCCATCCTCCGTAAACTTTATGCTGCACCGAGCTGCTGTGAAAAGTGATTTACTCAGGAGGCGTCAGCTCACAGGATGCAGACCTTCAGGAGGTCCTGCTAACCCTGCCAGCATCACATAAAGAAACCCCTCCAGAGGACTCAAATTGCAGAGGTCGGGGTGATAGGTTCTCCCCAGCTGAGGTCTCGGAAGTGTCTCCTGGTCAGCCTCAAAGCCTGACAGCCATAAAATCACAGGAGGCTGCCGTCTCCCTAGGTTTTGCAGATAGGGGAAAACCCACGTGCAATATCTTTCTTTTGTTGCCCATACACACCCAAAAAAGAGTTCATCCGTATTGAGAAGTTTGTCTGAAGGGAAAATGGGGTGTGTGTGCACATACCTGTGGGTATAAAATACATATTTAATAAAAATATGCATACCTAATATAGAAAACAATGCATTTTCCAAAATATTACTGGGGGGGCAAGTCTGTGTTTTCACATCAGTGACTAATGGAGAGCCCGTGGGGGCTCCTCCAGTGGGCACATGGTGTGGACCAGGAGCAGCCACCCAATGCAGAGAGGCTGAGCTGTGACAGGGAACATGGCCCCTCCTTTCACCACGTTAGGTTGTCTTGTGTAGCCAATCGTACGCCTGTGTATCAAGTCTATTTGTATCAATGACTAACTCCCAAAAGTCAGAAAAGAACACACCTGATGTTTACTTTCCGGTGTCTTTGTTGAGTTGAGTGATCAACTTGCCATGTTTTGCCATCCACATTGGGTCATAGAAAATTATTTACAGACTCAAATATTCCACATATAAGACATAAAACCAAAGAAAGTTAATGACCCAGCTTTCTTGTTTTAACAAGCTCAAACAAAAGGAATGATGGAAGCTGTCTCTCTACTATTTAAGATTGAAACTGTCCTTGGGTTCTTTATTTGTCCAGTGTATCGGTCAGGATAATTACAGCTTCAGTAACAAAAATCCCAGAGGTCTCAGAGGTTTATTACAATTTATTCACATCCAGCATGGGTTGAGCAGCTCTAATTAGTGTCTCTCCTCTGAGCTGTGATTCAGGCTCCTTACACCTTTAGTTCTACCATTTCCTAGAGCTTCTTTGGAGCCTTCTACTGGATTTTCTGCCTTCATCTAACCATCAGTGAAGTGACTATCTAATGGCACATTTTAGGAGCCGCATCTGGACAAGGCATTTATTATTACCTATGCTCACATGCCATGGCCCAAAACCTGTTGCCTGTTCCACCTCAGAGTGAGGAGTCTGGAGAACTTTGTCTCTTCATGCGCTTGGAAGCAGGAATGAAATTGGTGGGAATGTGGTCAGTCCTAGACACAGCAAGTAATGGAAGTGAACCTATACTAAGATGCTTTCGTCAGCTTTGTGCCGTTGTGACCAAAAGACCTGACAAGAACAGCTTAGAGGAGGAAAAGTTTATTTTGGTCATGTTTTCAGAGGTTCAGTTCGTGATCAGCTGACTCCATAGCTTTGGGCCCCAGTGAGACAGAACATCATGGAGGAAGAGCTTGGCAAACAGGAAGCAGAGAGAACTCTGCTCAAAGGACAAAATGTGAACTCCAAAAGCACACCCTCAGTGACCTGCATCCTCCATCCAGTATCACCCAGTTCATCCATACACATGGATTAATCCACTGATCAGGTCACACCTATTATAATGTAATCATTTTACCTTTGACCATTCTTGCATTGTCTCACACATGAGCTTTTGAGAATACCTCATATCTAAACCATAAGCTCTCAAGGCCTGACCTTCCCTGAAAGAAACACTTAATAATCCCATTCAATCCCAATATACATGTATATCACCTACAGTGTGTGATTTAGGGACCTCTAGAAAGCTCTCCTGCAAAATACCTTCTCTAGCCCGCCTATTCTGGAACCTTACTGTTAGAAATTGGGTCTAGCATTGTCTTGATCTTTTCTTTCTCCTCTAAAATATGTACCAGTTTTCAATTTATTACCTCTTAGCTCCAAATTTATCCTTCATTGCTTGCTCATCAAAAATGAATCTGTGCCCCTTCCTTTCCATTGCTGTTGGTGAAACGTTAAGATTGCCAATGGAGGGCGCTGGAGAGACCCTACAGGAGGAAGGGGCATCTTTCTGCTCTGGTGCCCTGAAGCCTGCTTGTCCGACAAGGGCTGCTTACCAGCTCCGAGCACAGACTACTTCTCCAGCATCTGACTTCTATGATGCAGCAGCCAAGGGCCAAGAGCTACCTGGCACTTCCCCCACCTCAGGTGGTACTGCAGCCAAATGCCTGTAGCGAGGTATCTCACCAGTTTTTCCAACACACTAGAGGGCAGATCTCCAGCGTGTTTCACCAGCATGGCTTCCCAGCATCTCTCTGCCATCCAGTGTGCCCTCTTTGACAAAGTCTGGGTCTCAGCTCTGGGGGACTCTTCCTTGTCTCTATCTCAGCCCTAAGGGCAGTAATTGCTCCTTACATCTGCCATTCCCGCATTCTTTGATGTTCTCTTTATTTCTTACTAAACAATTGTTTTTTTAGTACCCTGTTACAGTAAATAATTCTTTATGTTACCCTTTCCCTGTTCAGATTACGACATGGTTTATCCCTCTTGATTGGATCCAGATTGATGTAGAATACAAATGTATGTCCTTGGGGTAGAGTTCACAGGGACTCAATGACACTTTAGTATAAAATAGCCCATTTTGTTTTCCTGGCACCTACTGAGCAGAAGGTGACTTGGGGCTGAGTCAGGGGAGGGTAAAAAGAAAGACCCACTAAGGGAAGATGGGAAAATCCTAATAAAAACCTTTGCCTATTTCACAATTTTACCGTGGACCGACTAGAGCTGTTAAATATTATTCTTCATTTCAGTGCAAAAATGTCTTTGGTTCCCCAGGGTCAGTCTAACAGCACCAGAAATAGAATGAAAGCACTAGCTTCTTTTTTGAGAAGCAGCAACTATTGTCCTTTGATAAGCTCAGTATCATCCCTACTTTGTTGTTTTGTTTCTTAATCACACATAAAAGTGTGTTGCCATATGACACGCAAAGAGGACGGTTCCGGACATTTTATTTCATTGAACAGAGCTGGGCTTCTCCTTGAGTGTACATTAGCTCCTTCAGACAGGGTGTTATCACCTTCAGGCTGTGCAGAAAACATGAATCCATACAAGAATCATCAGACGAGGAAATGGCTGCGTTAAGAAGAGGCTAGTGTTGCCTTCCTCTGGGAACTGTTGAAAGTAAGCAGGCAGCTCCTCTCTTTCAGAGGAGTTGTGTCTTTCTCTTTTGTTTTCTTTCTTTCTTTTTTTATAATACGAAGGATTGAACCAGGGATGCTTAACCACTGAGTAACATCCCCAGCCTAAATATATATATTTCTTTCTTTCTTTCTTTGAGACAGGACCTCGCCAAGTTGCTGAGGCTGGTTTTGAACTTGCGATCCTCCTGCCTCAGCCTCCCAAGTTGCTGGGATCACAGGGAGGTGCCGCCACACCCTGACTTGTTTTG
The DNA here is from genome assembly GCA_004027875.1 of Aplodontia rufa. Classification (NCBI taxonomy): domain Eukaryota; kingdom Metazoa; phylum Chordata; class Mammalia; order Rodentia; family Aplodontiidae; genus Aplodontia; species Aplodontia rufa. The sequence goes on along the minus strand of PVKS010039647.1, from coordinate 12,186 downwards.
TTTTCTTGAGACAGGGTCTTGTGTTGTCCAGGCTGGCCTCAGACTCCTGAGCTCATGTGAGCCCCTTGCATCAGTTGGGACCACAGGTATGTGCCACTACCACACCCAACTGATCCGTGTGTGTTTGCTTGGGTTTTTTTGTTTTTGGTTTTTTGGGAGTTTTTTTTATTTTTAATCCCTAGAAAGACAGAGACAGTGAGAGAGAGGGTGTGGGGAACAGAGAATCAATTTTATTGAGTTTATCATCTGGGTTTTGTTGCTCTGACACTGCATTGTGTACGTGGTATGTCCTCACGCATGCCAGGCAAGCGTTGTAATCGCTGAGCCACTGCTCCAGCCCCTATGTGGTCTTAATTAAAAGCTGGAGTAGAAACAAGACAGCAAAGGTCCCTTACTATTTGAAAAAAAAAAACTCTTTTATTGATGTAATATATCTACACTATTTAAAAAGCAAATGGCACAGAAGGACTTATTTAGCTAATCACTGTCCTCTCTTACCTGCTCCTCCCACAGCCTCCTGAGTCCTCTTCTGAGTTCTCTTCATGTTGCAGGGTTCCACCTTGTTTATGCCTTCATAGTCACTTCAGTGGTCCTTGGGAGGGAGTGCATAGAAACCCACGTACCCAATCCACATGCTGAAAAATGAGCTTTTCTCTCAACATTGATTCATTTTTTTTCCTTAGGCAATAACATAAGCAACAGAATCCAATATTCTGAAAATACTCAGCTTATGAAGTAAAAATGCACGTACTTGTGCCGTTTGAACATGTAATGAAAACATATTTCTTCCCTCTAGTTCAGTTCTTTTGACCTGGAGATGCCTCTCTTCCTGGAGTCAGAACCCAGGCTTCTTGACATTATCCATCTGGTGTTCTTTAGACAAGCATTACTTTTTTTTTTTTTTTTAAAGAAGGGACAGTGAGAGAGAGAGAGAGAGAGAATCAATGTTTATTTAGTTTTTCATGTGGCTTTCGTTGCTCTGACACTTCGTTGTGTACATGGGTGCTGGGGTTTGAACTCGCATACTTGTGCATGCAAGGCAAGCGCTGTAACCGCCCAGCCAACGCTCCAGTCCAAAATGCTATGTCTTAATTAAAACTTTCGATAAGAGTAGTCAGGCATGGTGACGCATACCTGTAGTCCCAACCACTTGAGAGGCTGAGAGAGAGGATCTCTTGATCCCACAAGTTAGAGACCAGCCTGGGCTACAGAATGAGACCCTGTCTCAGAAAATATACATGTTTTTTTCAATAGAGATCAACCATTACAATATGCAGATTGTAATTTTTTTAAGAGAGAGGGACAGTGAGAGAGAGAGAGAGAGAGACAGAAAGAATCGATTTTATTTAGTTTTCCACATGGCTTTTGTTGCTCCAACACTTCGTTGTGTACATGGTGCTGGGGTTCAAACCCATGTCCTCGCACATGCCAGGCAAGCACTGCAATCACTGAGCACTGCTCCGGCCCCTGCAGGTTATAATCTTAACAACAACAACAAAAAAAATAGCAATATCGCAGATCATGTCATGACTAAAGCCCCAAAGTGCTGAGTCCTGTCAAGGGAACACAGAAGCAAAGCAGCTGGAGCCCGGACTTGTCACATGTGCCCTTCCATTCTCCCGAGGGTGATGTCCCCATGTCATCAGATCACTAGCTCCTCCACTTGGGCTTCCACCTCTACCATTTCTGACGGGGAAAGGGAGCCCTGGGGAGTATGTACAAGAGAGAAGATAGGCTTTTTTTTTTTTTTTTTTAAAGAGAGAGGGACAATGAGAGAGAGAAAGAAAGAAAGAATCAATTTTATTCAGTTCTTCATGTGGCTTTTGTTGCTCTAAGACTTCATTGTGTACGTGGTGCATCCCCATGCATGCTAGGCAAGCACCGTAACCACTGAGCCACTGCTCCAGCCCCTAAGACAGGCTATTTTGATCTTTATCCCAATCTACTTCTAGTTAACCCACCTACCCTTCATCCCAGTTTCCATTTCTCCCCAACTTCTGGAACACCTCAGAAGGCCCTGCCCAACAGGCCTGTGTAGTACTGAGGATTGAACTCAAGGTCCCCAGCATGCTCTGCAAACTTCACTACTGCACTGCATCCTAAGCCCTTCTTCAAAAAATTGTTTTTGAATTTTGAGACAGGATCTTACTAAGTTACCCAGGCTGGCCTCAAACTTGGGATCCTTTTGCCTCAGCTCCCCAGGCTGCTGGGATCACAGGCATGTATGTGCGCCCAATGCCCAGCTAAAGCCGTGTTTTAATTAGTCAGCAGCACCACTCTTAAGCTCATGTGATCTCATGGCTGTTAGCCTATCACCTTTGTTATTAAGAATGGTTGGAAAAAGAGCTAAGTATATATAAAAGTATATATATATATATATAAAATACTCACAGAATGAGCCTTTATTCAGACTGGTGTTTGTCACAGGGAAAGAGTGGGGACATTTACTTTTCAAAAACAATTTTATCAAAACTCCTTAGCACGTAATACATTTTAGCAATCAGAGCCAGAATCCAAATGCATAATAAAGAAAGGCAAGTGAAAATGCTTATAATTGACATATTTCAAATGCCTTACTTCCTGCCAATCTTATATCTGTTCCCAGAGAAGCCAAAGCTGCCCACTCTGCCAGCGCCTTTGTCAGCTGCCAGCTGTTACTTCCCTGGAAAAAGGGTCAGGAGGCTGCTGGTAGCTAATAGCCAGGCAGAAGCTGCGAGTAAGAACTGTCCCTCGTGGGCTTTAGCTGCTGGCTGATTGTCAGTTGAGAGCTACAAGTTCTGGTTTGATAAAAGCCAGCTATAGATTTCAAGACTCCCCCCGCGCACACACACATTTTTCCATTTGTACTCTGAAATTGTCATGCACTCCAAATGGAACTCTGTGAGCACGTGGCCCTTTGTTCTGCCTTGTTAGGCACCAGTAAGTCAGAGTCCTCTGCAGACAGTCACTTTGCAAGGTGGGGGAGCGGGAGGAGGTGAAGCGAGGTGAGGCAGGGGAGGGCTTGGGGGCTGGATGAGCCACACAATGCCCCATCATACATATGCAACCCTGAACTTGGATGAACACCACACGGGGTGTTGCCTGCTGTTTGAGAGACAGTCTCAGACTCCTTGGCTGTTCCTGTGACAGCCGGGAAGTGGGGGCGGGATGTGCTTGTAAGTAAAGAGTCAGAATTTATTGACTGAAGCCCCCTGAAAAGAAATGAGTCACCAGCTCCACGCACCGAGCATGAAATCCAGATCTTAACACTGCTGCAAGGCTCCCAGCTGTTCCTACATGCCATCAATCAAGAATTACCTTTTCTGAGACAAGGTGTGGACCTCAGGGTTGTGTAGATTTCAGGGGGCTGGGCAACCGTGCACCCTGTACCATGGTATGTGTGCTTCAAATGCAGACGCTCAGGGGCTGTCGTGTGCAATGCATCAGCGCTGCAAAATAAACACCCAGCAGAAGCTGGCTCTGAGTTAGGGCAAGTGCACAATAAATTTCAACTGCTTAAATTAATCGCTCATTGCTTGTTGTGAATATTAATCCCAGGGAGGGAGGCTGCTTCTACTCCATCAAACGCCAGGTGAAAACTGAAAACAGAACAATATTTCAGATCTTTGAAGGGAAGGCTTTCCTGCGAGCCAAGCATTGATGCTGGCTGAGTCCTAATAGAAGTGGAAATCGGAAACCCAGCCCCTGCGGCTTCCCAAGCACAGCTGTGCCCTTACAGCCAGAGCACCTTGCCCTTGGCCCCCACCTGTCCCTTCTAGGGCCCTCCAGGGACCTGGATGGGGAGGGCCTTGCTTAAGCATGCAGGAGATGAAGGAGCCAAGAGTCTCAATTTGTGGATTTTAAAGTTGAGCTAAGGCTGGAGCAGGGGCTCAGTGGTAGAGTGCTTTCTTGGCCTGCGTGAGGACTGGGGTTCAATCCCCAGCACCACATACACAACTAAGGGGAGGAAACAAAAAAAAAGATACAAAAATAAAAGCCAATTCTCTCTTTCTCTCTCTTTTAAGAAATAAAAATTAAAAATAATAAATTTGGGATAAAATAGCATAATTTAACCTTTTAACCATTTCCAAATGTTTGACTCTGTAACATTAAATACATTTGTGTAGTGTAATTATTTCCAGAACTTTTCCATCACCCACACTGAAACTGTGCATCCCTTCAGTGAAGACTCCCCATTTCCCTTCCCCAGTCCCTTGTACCACTCCCCTTTCTGTCTCTGAATTTGACTGCTCTGGTGCTCGCATAACTAGAATCACACTGTTTATCCCTTCCCTAGGTATTGACTTATTTTACTTTACATAATGTTTTCAGGATCCATCCATGACATAGAATGCGTCAGCATTTGAGTTCTAAGGCTAATATTCCATCGTATGTTTACCCACTCATCCGATGATGGAAATTTGGGTTGTTTGCGAATCATGCTGCTGTGAACATGGGTGTACAAATATCTGTTCAAATTCCTGTTTTCAATTCTTTCAGGTTGCTATCCAGAAATGAAATTGCTTGATCATGGTAATTCTATGTTAAACTTTCTGAAGAATCACCAAACTGTTTCTTAATTTTTTACCACTCCTAAAGTTTCTGATGTAACTAAAAGGAAGCGGGGGAATCACTACAGAAAGATAAAACAATGGCTTCTTCTGACCTTTGGGTGACAGTATTGTCCTCGGTAGTAATGAGCTGCTTATGGAATTACTGTAGTTTTATGAGACATGGTGACGATGAAGATGAGATGGCCCGCAGTGGTCAGGAATGAGAGATTTGCCACCAAAAAGAGGGATTGGATGCAATGCCTGAGAAAATTACAATAATCTTGCCTTGCCTGGGTGGTGCTGAGACACAGGTCTAGGTCCCTAAAAGGAGGGAGAAGAGGGTCTCTGGAGGAGGGGACACCACCTGTGGGCCAAAGATAGGCAGTGGGATAATTGCCAAGCCAAAGATGGCCAGCGAAGCTCAGACTGCCTCCATTTTGAACTGTTTCTTCATCTGCCATGAGCCATAATCTTCCTCCATTGCCCCTAAATCTTCAGTTAAAGAATGTTACATGCAAAAGAATTATGATCTTGGTCCTTTGGGCAAATAAGGAGAATGGGAGGGACCGAGTCAGAGGAGGGGCTCTCTAGATGTGGCTGGGGGTAGATGAGCTGCACCTAAACGAAGTGGAAGCAGGAACTCGGCGTAAGGCGGCTGTGAGGCACCTCAAAAATCCTATAGGAAATGAGGAAGGGGCTACAGCCACTTCTAATGGAGGGTGATTCCATTAGAAAAGGTGATTCCAGGACAATGGGAGAATGTGAGGCTCTCCTGTTGCCCTGAGAATATCAGGCCTTGTACAGGAAAACCAGAGCCACCGGCTGCTGCCCCTGACCTGAGGTGAAGTCCTATGGTCAGACGCTGGACAGGATGTCGCTGCTTAGTGAATGCTCCAACTGGCCCATAATCACGACTTTCCCTGTCCAAGACACGTTGTGGCAAAATGTAGGCTGGAAAACAGAACTCTGTGGGTTTCAGGGAACTGGGAGACATCCGGAGGACTTAGGTTAGATCTACTTCCCATCAGTAGGAGCTACATCCCCAAACATGTCTCTCCAGCGGGGAGGCCAACCTTGAACAATACTCAGAGCAGGGACTGGCCTTGAATTTGAACTTGCTGAGAGTCACCTCTCATTGCAGCAAGTCCATTTAAAGTGCTTCCAGCCACAGAAAGTCCTCTGTGGGCATCACAATTTTGAGAGTCAGGTAGGGCCACCTCTGTCCAGGTCTCCATGTTATAAACCCAGGGGAGGTTTCTTTAACTCAAGACTTTCTGCAATAGAAGACTTGAACCTGAAGGCTGTGGGAAGATGAGGTATAGTTTCATTACTCTCTAGTTTGCTTTTACACAAAAAATAATGAAAGATTCAGTGTCATGTTGGTTCTGAGTTAAGCCCTGCTTCTCTTCGTTGCAGTCTAGCAATGATTTGATTCTGAGTCTGCTTGAAGGAAGGATTCAGCATAGCCCTGGGGTCTGGCCCCTTCCTGCACAGCCTGCTTTGTTCTCATCCCGCATGGGCGGTAGGTGCAAGCCCTACACATTGGCACAGGGCCCTCATCACTCAGCCTCAGTCTTTGCCAATGCAACAGAAAAGGGAAATAACCCATATAAAATATGAATTACTGTAGTTGTGTATGTAAATTCCAGATGTGAAGCATGGGTGGGTAGTGTGAGCAGGAGGAAAAAGTATTGATTATTTAGGAAAATATCTACTTGGTTATGAAAAGGAGGTTTTCCTTCCACTGCATCCATAGCCTTGTATAGTCTGGAAGGACTCAAGTGATCTGCATTATGGAATGGCAGGAAATGGTGATGTTCCATTCTTATCAAGAGAGAATGGTGTCCAGAACCCAGGACAGGGCAAAAGGAGTCACAGTATCTCCAGAAAATAGCTGAGACCAGGGTTTAAGGAGAAAGATAGCTCCAGTGAGAAATCTCCTGTGAGTGAGGATCCTCAGAATAGCAGAGACCCCTTGGGATTTGTGCTTTAATCCCCCTACTAATCAGATTGAGGCCCACAGACCAGCAGCCTAGGTTGAACCTGAGGGTTTATTAGAAATGCAGGGTCCCAAACCCAGCCCAGACTTACTGAGCCAGAATCTGTCATTTAAAAGATCCCCAAGCAATTGACATGTACATTTTTTTTCAATGTTGGGTATCAAACCCAGGGCCTGGCACATGCTAGTCAAGAGCTGTAATACTGAGCTACACTCCCAGCCCATGTATGCTAGGTTTTAATAAGAGATGTTTTAGAACTTTGGTCTTCAACTTTGGCTATGTATTGGAAGCTTTTTTTAATTCCCAACCCCCAGAGTTCCCAGGAGATTCTAATATATAGCAAAATCTGGAAACCTTTGCCTTCAATTGCCCTGATCTGGCCTTCCTCTGGCTGTGCCTTGTGTGTGGAGTAAGGCATCCACTGGGCAGTGGTGTCCTAGTAAACCAGCTCTCCTAGAAAAAAAAAGTGTGATTTGTAGTGTTTGTCACCTTCTAAAGTGTAAATATTCCCAACATAGCTGATTTCAAGCTACCAGTGCAGTGTCACCAAAAGTGGAGTGGGGAAGAGACATGCAGAGTTGACTCTCAAGAGCTCGTCCACGCCAGCACAACTGCATGGCCAACCGGGTGCATCTGTACTGAGCCTCTCTGTCCTGGCAGAGCCATGGAATTCCTAGTTCTCTACCAGACTCTTCCCAAGGAGGACTGCACAGAGCTCACGCAAGGTCCCTCCTGTGTAGGATGAAACAGTGTTAGGAAGAGAAGGCAGTGAGGAATGGGGGTCTCCATCTGAATTCTTGTCCCATCCCTGCAAAAGTAGGAGGGGTCTTCAGAATAGTGATGACCATCTTGAATTTTCAATTCTTTCCTCAGCCTGGTTGGATAATGATCCTCTGTTACCATCAAATAGTCCCAAGTCTTTTTATTTTTTTAAGAGAAGGCCAGAGAGAGAGAGAGAGAGAGAGAGAAGCATTTTTATTTAGTTTTTGGTGTGGCTTTTGTTACTTCATTGTGTACGTGGTGCTGGGGTTCCAACCTGCATCCTGGTGCATGCCAGGCAAGCACTGTAACCACTGAGACATTGCTCCAGCCTCTCTCTTTTTCTTTTTTAAGAGAGAGAGAGGGAGAGAGGAATAGAGAGAAAGAGAATCAATTTTATTTATTTTTTCATATGGCATTTGTTGCTCCAACACTTAATTGTGTATGTGGTGCTGAGGTTTGAACCTGAATCCTTGCACATGCCAGGCAAGTGCTCCAACTACTGAGTCCACTCCAGCCCAAATCTTTCCAATTCTTAAGAGAAGGGTACACATTCCAACCTTGGTTTAGGGGTGCTTGGGAGAGGGGCTGAAGGAGGGGAGACAATGCTCTTGAATTGAGTGAGGGAAGAGGAGAGTGGACAGCAGAGATTCGATCTTGGTAGAAAAATCCCAATAAGACACTCAACTCAGTCAAATAGGAGTTTTGTACAATATTATGTACCTAGAATCAGGGTAGGTTTCCAGGGACCCAGACTCCTCTTTTTTATTGCTCCATCGTCCCTGGGGTATTGCTGTCAACCACATGGTCCCAAACAGTTCAACACCACCACCACATCTGCATTGTAGCCAATGAAAAAGAGGATGGCAAGACTGGAGAGTCACACACGTTACTTCTCATATCTCACTAATGAGCTGTTAGCCACATGGCCATACCTACCTACAGGGAGGGTTGGGTAACGCAGCCTTTCTTCTGGGTAGCCATTTGTCCAACTAAAACTATACTACTATGGCAGAAGAAGAGAATGGATACTAGGATTCAACTCAGCCAAACAACCTAAAAAGGGTTGAGCTACACAAAGCTGGTCTTGTTTCTTGCAAATCTCCTGGAGAAGGTGAGAAACAGGTCAGCTTATCTTCCAGGACAGCCAGGTGAGCATTAAAAAGGGGACCTGCTCGTTATGTGCTGTCACATCATCAGAGAGCTGGGAAAAGCAGGACTATTCCCACAGAGATCAGAAAAGCCCAACGTGGACCTGAGGCCCTGTGCTCACCAACAGGAGGGCTGGAAGGCTTCCTCCACATCCATACCCTACTTTGAGGAGAAGCAGGGACAGATGCCAGAAGACTGAGTAATTACCAGCAAGAATGAGCTGAAAAATACAGAACTAACATTTTCAGGTAAAAGGGGTTGTGGGGTTTTGTTTTTGTTTTTTGAGGTTTTGTTCATAATTTAAAAATGAATTCTCACTGTCTCTCTCACATACACACACACACACACACACACACACACAACTTCCTGGTCTTGTTTTTTTTCCTCAACAATTTTATTTTTAGAAATTTATCCTACAACCATATTGGTCATGGGAACAGAAGTTGCTCTTCACACAATAGTGAAAGGTGAGGAAAATGTAACTGTCCCTTAACAGGGGCCTGGATGTATATGCTATCGTTCAAATGAACAGCTCACAGCAGGGATGAAGACTCTGCTTCTCCTCTGCGCCCTTTGTAGAGTGTCACAGAGCCTCCACCGGCTGCTCAAGGCATAAGGTTTTAACAACTGGCAATCTGATAGGCAGAGACTGCACAATCTTGTCTTAATTGCTCCTTGCTTAATTGTTACTGGGGTTGACCTTTTTCTTATATTTATTGGCTCTAATATATTTCTTTCTTTTTCAAAAAATGTTCACATAATGCATTTACATTCACAAGCTCTTCAGATTCTTACTGATACTGTGAAGAAGACAGGGACAAAACACTGCCACTTCACACCAAGGAAAGTGGAGTCCCCAAACTAACTAGCTACCAGGAAATTTATCGTGCCTACCAACTATTCTTCATATTACTTCTAATCTTCCCAATAACCCTGCAAAGTAGTTATTTCTATCCTTATTTTACAGGTACGAAAACTGGGGGCAACAGAGACGGGCTGACTTGCTAAGACCACACAGCTGGTGGTAGGGACTGTGGTCACTCAAGTCCTAAATCAGTGCCCCTGACAGTCCAGCAGCTCCTCCTCTTCTAGAGTCCAGGGCAGGAAGATGCTGGTGCCATCAGAAAGCACGAAGTTCCACCCAGTCCCAAACATGCAGGAAGGCATCACTTGCTGCTGATAACAGCGTCCTGGGTTTGCAGAGGCGCCAGGTGTGGGTATTGACCTGTGGAACAGCGTCCATCTTGTTCTCATCGAGGAAGATGTGACCTCTGTGAGTGATTCCACCTGGATCTCCATTCTGTCCCAAGATGTGACATCATAGACCTGGACTGTCCCATCAAAACCTGAAATGGCCAAGCAGTTGTCCAGGCTTGGGGCCAATGTCAAGAACAGCAACTCTGGGTTGGGGCTAGGTGTGGACACTGGGCAGTGGACTGAGCTCACAGGATGGCACAGATCCTGGGGGTCAAAGAGACAGAGCTGCCCATCTGAGCCAAGGCTTGAGATGCAGGGCCCTGGGCCTTGGCCCATGTTCCTCACTTCTGCACACCATCCCTCTCCACCAGACCCAGCACTGGGCCTGATATTCTCCAACAGTGCCCACTTCTGGCAGGGATCAACAAGCCCCAGGCGGCCAGAGGTGCAGCAAAAAGCAAAGGTGTTTGCATCTATGACCTGGAGGCTCCTCAGCTCCTCACTGTCACTGATGCTTGAGCTGTATGTGACCTCCTGGGATTCCAGATCCACAGTCTTCAGACCACTGAGCTGCACACCATGGAGGACTCCAGGAGCTGTCAAGGGGAAGACAGCTGCTCTAGGCCAGCAATGGTGCTGACAGTCTTAAAGACATCACTGTCCTCTGCAACGTGCCACACCTGAAGGTAACAACCTGGAAAGCCACTGGTCACCAGCAGTCTTGTATCTGGCACTGCTTAAGATCAAACACAGATCCATGTGAAAAATCCTCCTTGACACATGTTGAAATCTCTTTCTGGGAATAAACCCTGGTTTCCTTCACAGAAAGTCTAAGAGGTAGTATCAAATGTATCAGTTTTTTTCATGAGTTCATACCTAGCAACAAAGATGCCTTTATTATTATCCTTCAAAAGCACTGCTCTTAACAGCACTGGTGCACGCAGAACGAGCCATTTTCCAGATGGTAAGACCAGGGCCCAGGAGATCTCGGCAGCAGCCCTGCCCCACATTCACAACATACGAGGATTCCCTACATGCCGCCGCCTGCACCCATCTGCCCACCAGGACTGGGCTCAGCTCCCAACCCCACACAATTTACAAACACCCTGGCCTTTATTTATTTATTTATAAAGAGAGGACAGTGAGAGAGACAGACAGAGAGAGAGAGAGCGAGAGAGAGAGAATTAATTTTTATTGAGTTTTTCACATGGCCTTCATTGCTCTGACACTTAGTTGTGTACGTGGGTGCTGGGGTTTGAACCTGTGTGCTTGCGCATGCCTGGCAAGTGCCATAACCGCCAAGCCACTGCTCCAGCCCCCCTGGCCTTATGTCTTTAACCTTTAATTCTAAGAACCTCTTTCTTATATTGCCACCACCATTTACTCTTACTACTATATGCATTCCACCAGGCAGATAAAGCTGAAAGGGAAAATGTTTTCGATGAGCAGAACACATAATTGTTTCTCCTGCCAGGAAGGTGTCAGTGTGGAGGCGGCAAGCTTCGAGAGTGACAGCTGCTCTGCTGCTACTGGAGCTTTCCCATAGTGTGACCAGTCTGTGCCCAGGGCAGAGGGCAGGGCAGACAAAAGCTCCCAAGAGGTTCATGCTCCCACCCTTGGTCTTCCAATGGCATCCTCACATGTAGTTGAAATCTCTGATTTGTAATGAATTCTCCAACATACAATAAATCCTTATTCAATTGTTAGCACAAAAACTTATCTCATTGCTACATATGAATATTTTAGTAGCATCTTCTATTTTGTTGAGCTATCAATTGAGAACTGGTTCTTAGTATACTGATGGAGTTGTGCATTTATTTAATATTTATTCTTGTGATAATAGGTAATGTTTATTGAGCACAATGCCAGACCCAGCACATAGGGCATTTTATCTAATCCTCATGATAACCCCACGGGGCTGCTCGGCTGGGATAGTTGTGCAGTGTGTGCTGCTGTCTTAGTGGGAGTAAAATCTACCCTGGTCCCCACCACCAAGCTGTGAGCTGAGAAGAGACTTCATCCCCCTGGAAGAAAGCAGACATTTTCTTCACACACACAATGCATTTATTTATTTATTTATTTTTTACATTTCATTTTTTTTTTTAGTTTTTTTTTTTTAGTTGTTTTTTATTAGAAGTATATAGAAATACACTTGAAGGGGAAACATTATCAAAACATTAGTAATCAATGGATATAAACTTTGTTATCCAGGGGAAAAGTCAAAACATGGATAACCACCTTGGGTTTCACCTGTTGCAGTTTCCCCCAGAAGAACTCATGCGTTAAATGGGTAGTTTGTGGAGGAATGACATCGGCTTCTGGGATGGTTCCCTCATATTCCCAATCTCCAGTCTCCTATGAGTTCTTCATAGACCCTCCCCCCTCCCCATCCCCCTCCCTATACCTCCAAGTATCCTAGACAGCCATCCCCCTATTACTCTGAAAGTCATTCAATTTGAAGTTTTGTTAGGTTAGCCGTCTGCCATACTGCTTCCCCGTATATGCTAGCATCAACAGATGAGAGAAACCATTCGGCCCTTGAGTCT